>PVIR01002471.1:0-102321 GCA_004026965.1 Petromus typicus | reverse complement strand
ATTCTCCTGCCTCAGCTTCCTGAATGCTAGGATTACAGGTATGCATCATCACAGCTCTCCTTAATTTCTCATATGGGAAATGTTCTATGATTTTCTGAATGCTTAGACTTTTTAAATCTCCTCTGAAGCAAAATCTTTCTATTTTTCTATTGCTTTAGTTCCAGTTACTAGAAATGGTTTCTATTTATTAACACAGAAAAGGTCTCAGGGGCTGTAGACTAGTGCTTAATCTCTGCAAGTATGTGCATGTAGTCTATGAAAAGAAGTATTAAAATCATGAGAGCCAAAACTATGGCTTTATGCATTTTTAGGGCTTTTAAAAGCACAGCCCGTATTTCATGATGGTTCCTTTTTAAAAAATTTGTTACATCTATATACTTAAAGCAAATGGCAATAAAAAGTAGAATGACAAAGACGTGTTCCTGGAGTGCTTGCCAGCCACTGAGTGTGGAGAGGGAGGATGCTGGGAAGGGATCGCGAGAGTTGGGCTTCGCGCTGCTAGGGGGAGGAGGGGCGAGCTCGGGACCAGGCTCCGACGCCCTTCGCCTGGGTCCTTCTCACAAAACATAGGACGGATTTCTGTCTGCCAGGGAGACCCACGAGCGGCAGAGCCTGTGATCCACCGGACAGAACAAAACACGGAGGCTGAGCATCCACATGGCAGGCGGAGGCGTCCAGGCAGGTGACCAGGCAGGCGACATGGTCACAAATACATCAGAATCCTCTTAGGAAGCCAGTAAGGTCACCATGACGACTCAGAGGAGGGAGAGATAAGGAGGCCGGGCTCAGGCTCCTAAATGTGAGTTATGGTGATTGGCTGCTCAGGCGAGAAAAGGTGCGCTTAAATCTCTCGGGTTATCAGCGCAGAACCAAGCCTTAGCCGGCAGAATTGAAACTGCCTCTGAGATCTTTGCACACCTCACACTAAGCGGTCCTGCTGAGCTGCAAGATCTTAAGTTTCCAAGGAGATAATAATGGATGTAAACCTGGAATCCAGAAGCACTGGTTTTTATCACATGTGTAACCCTAAAATTCCAGCTGACAGTTTTGCTGTATGGACCGTCGTATTCCCACCTGTGTCCTCTCTCCCTACTGGCCGAAACTGGAGACCCTATCTGTTTTCTTCCTACTTTTATTAGCTCTTCTATTTTATAGGATTTTTTAGTGCTTTTTTAAAAAAAAAGCTTTCTAAATTAAATTTTTTACTGCACAGAGGATTGAGTCCAGGGCCTTTATTATGAGCTATATTCTCAGCCCTTTCAATATTTTTTATTGAGATGTGGCCTTGACAAATAGCTAAGTCACCCAGAGTGAACTTGGACTTGAAGTCCTCCTGTTTCAGCCTTCCAGAGTGCGACAGTTATCGGTGTGTGAAACTGCCCAGCTCGTCAATCACTTCTTGAAGTGTACTAATAGATGCTGATTCATGCTAATAGATACTCTGCATGAAGTTTCATCAGATGAGCCTGAGGACTGAGGAGCTGGAGAGATTTTGCTGCTGCACTTTATTTCAGAGGTGCGAGTTTGCTTTAGTCATTGAGTTTCTGAGAACCGCATTGACTCTTAATAGCCCTTGTGCGGCCACAGCTCACTGTACCAGAGCTCACGTCATGAGATGCTCCGTGCTGCGGACATTGCTCATCTCCTATTGCCATCACTGGTTTCTGTTAGTTACTTTGAAGACAGTCTTATTTATTTTTATTTTTGAAAATCGAGTGTGAATGCCTAGTTATGGAAGGTTTATTATTTGCTGATTGAACCATTGAAAGACAAGTTATTTGAAAGTGAGAAAGGCAATCTGAGAGAGCCTCTGGGATCTTGAAATATTGACATCTTGCTTTGAAAGACACTTATTCAATGTGTTGTGCAAGTATCTCTACTTGTTTTCTGCTCATTTATGAATTCCGTTACTGCTCATTATGCCCCCATCTGATCCATGATAAGTTCTGACCTTCAAAGATGAATGAGCGAAGGCATTTACCTCTGATGGGTGGATTTAGGGGAGAGTTGATTTCACGTTTTACAAAAGGCCAATCCTTAAGAAAAATTTACTAGTCCATTATTTTTAAGATATCTTTTTTCTAGTTTATAAGACATGGTTCTCTTCATCGCCTGTATTCTGTGATGAGAAAGATACGACAGTGTAATACCTGTCTGATGTGTTGGTTGGGAATGAGACCAGAAAGCTTTTGCACTCTGTGAAATCTATTGCTGAATCCATAGAAAGCAATTATCTATGTTTCAAAGCCTGTGCCTTTGTTATAGAATGAATTATAAACTTATTTCAACTACTATCATCCATTATTGATTGCTTCTGTCTGGGAAGGAACAGCCTTAAATTTCAAGCAGAGTGAAAGATGACTTTGTCTCAGCTCTTCATGTTTTAAGACTCCTCTAAATAACTGGGTTATATTTCGGATGGATTGGATCCACGCCTTTCTGCAACAAAATAAATTGGATAAAAATAAAGGTGTTAATAATGGTGATATTGTTTATGTGGTTCTGCAACAAGTATTTGTTAAAGGATTTATATTGTCAAATACTGCAGAAAGATCCAAAATTTAAAAAGATAATTAAAGTGTGTCGTGTACATGTACCAGCTATACACAAGGAATGCAGATATCATGAACTGCAAATATGTAGTTATAAAAATTAGTACTACACTTTGTAGTACAAAATTAGGAGTAGTCATCCTCCGAGAGAGAGAGAGAGACAGAGAGAGACAGAGAGAGAGAGAGAGACACGGCCCTCAAAGCCCTACAGGACCTCACATCCTGCTGGAAGATGCGCCCCCCCCGCCCATAAAATGAGAACACAATACAACATAACAGAAGAGGTGGGGTTGCGGTGTGGTAAAAATACTAAATAGGAATAACGAGGTCTGTAAGGAAGAGCAGGTAATTCATAGAGTAACCAAGTTTGAGTTCTTAAATTAAAAGCATAAATTTTCCTGAAAGATCAAAATATAGGGTAACGGGAGGTCAATAGAGTCTGAGTTACAAGAGGAGACGGAAAGCTGCGGGGTGAGACAGAAGAGACGATGGAAGTTTCCTGTGAGTCCTGTTAGGCGGAATGTTAATTCATTTTGGACAGAGTAACAGGAAGTTAAAGAAAGGTCTGCACGTGTCATCAGGATCCGAGGTTTTTAGGTTCATGTCTTGATCAAAGAGTCAGATTAGCAATATGTGAAAGGTAGCATGGTTTTCCGCGTACGAAATGCAGGGGAACAGGTACACCCTGCAGAGAGCGGAACCCGCCCCCGCGGAGGAAGGAAAGCGCTGGCTCCCGGGTGAGTGGCTGCCAGCCTCATAGCCTCTATTCTGACGTCACATCGCAGCCATCCTGTCAAATCTCTGCTTGCTCATACGCCGGAATAACCGAAGATACAGCATTTTCTGAAAGGTACCTGGGCTTGGTGCTGCTTTGAGCTTGTGTGATTTACAGGCCACACCCACTGGCCCTGCAGCATCGCCATGCTCTGATCTTTAGTTAGTTTCTGCTGACAGATATAAATCCCTGTAACTTTCTGTGGGTTGCTGAAGGTGTGGTCTATCTTCATGTAACTATTTCCAGCTGAAGAGGGCCTCGGCCCTACCTACTAAGAATCAGGTTCCCTGTTGTCCCTCACCTGTTAGGCTGAGACAAAATTATGAAAAGAAGATGAGAAAAGAGTTTCAGTCTTTAGATGGAGGGCTGTTGAGCTGCCTGTTCCGTGGGAGACAGCTTGGTGGTTGTTGGCCAAAATGGCAGAGAATAGGTCAAATTTCTATGCTTCCTGTGAAGGATACGGCACAGAAAAGGAGAACACTGAAGAGGGATATTAAGGGGGGCATCAAAAACCTTAGAACTACAGCCCTGGCAGGTGTCAGCATTTTGGATTTAACTAGGACCAGGAGTTGCAACCCACGGCCTATTTAAGCTGTGGTGGCTTAGTGGTCATTAGCGACTGTATTTATCTGCTCTCAGAGGAGAATTGGAATCAGATTTTGGAGAGAAGCCCTGGGTCTTCCCGAGGTTCCCAGGAGCAGCTTTCTCCTTTCCTTCAGACAGATTAGCTGGGGCTGGCTCCATCTCAGACAGGTGAATCCACTGATCCACCTCTGCCACTCACACTGCAGTGGGTGTAAAAGACCCGCTGGAAGTGGGCCTTTCTCATTGGGGGTTTAACTGGTCTGTAAGAGTCCCTTCTTCCTGGAGTCTCATGACCACCTGGTCTCCCGAGGGGTGGTAGGTGATCCCCTGGGCCAGGAGTTGGATCATCTGTTGTATTTGATCCAGGTTAATAAGTTGTTATAGTCTTACTGTCTCAGGATCTACTATCACATCAGGAGATAGAAAAGGTCTCCGATGTAATATGTCATATAGATTTGTATTTAGCACAGTTTTAAGAGGAGCATTTTAGGACCTTTTAGAAGCTATTGACAAGAAGTGGAGCCAGAGCTCAGAATTCTCTGCGCCAGGTTTCCTGGAGTTTGCTTTGGGGTCTGGTTGGCTCCTTTGATCTTTCTGGAAGATCTTATAGAATGGAGATGGTACTTTATTCGTCAATCACAACAGTCATAATTTTGGTCTATATTTGTCCTCAGCCTTCTCCTTTTGTCCTCATTTAGGTCCCAGTTATTGAACACATAATAGGCTGCGTCCAGTGCCTGGGCTACTCGAGGTCTTTTAACGGGTGGTAACTCTCTGGAACTGACTGATTGATGAGACTGTCTCTCCCTGGAAGATGGATCTAGACTTGTGCTACAGAAAGGTTTTACGAGGTGACTATGGAGGACAGCTGGGTTTTCCTCTTTGCTCTGTGTAACCTCTCTCAACATTTCCTAATCAATAGGTCTCTCGATGCATCTTTTTATTCCCGTGATAAGAGCATTTATCATTTTAGACATTTCTATTCCTCTGCTAGTTTATTACAGTCCCAGTTTGCTTCTGTTGGAGGAAGAATAACCTTGAAGATGTTATCAGCTCATTTGCATAATACTAAGAAGCATGATTGGTGGATGCTATGCTAAGAATGTGTTTAGTTTTGATGTGAACTACCAAACTATCATCCAGTGCGGTTGTATCATTTCCCATTTCTCTTAGCAAAGAATTAGGATTTCAGTTGTTCTATATCCTCATCAACATTTAGTGTTGTCAGTGTTTTGAATTTTAGCTTTTCTAATAAAGATGCAGTAGCATCTCATTGCCTTTTTTTTTTTTTTTTTTTTTTTTTTTTTTTTTTTTTAGGTTTTTTGAGACAGGATTTCGCTTTGTAGTTTAGGCTGTCCCTGAGCTCAGCCTCAAATTCACATCACAGCAATCCTCCTGCCTCTGCCTCCTGAGTTCTGGGATTACAGGCATGAGCCACCATGCCAGGCACTGTGGTATGTGGTGCTGATTGCTGCTGAGCATGAGTCTCCACACCCAGTATTATATGTGGTTACCAGGGATCGAACCTGGGTCCTTGTGCTTGCAAGACAGGCACCAGAATCACTGAGCTAAATCCCTGGCCCTTCTCATTGCCATTTTAATTTGTATTTGACTAATGAGTGATGACTGACATCTTTTTCCATGCTCATTGTCGTCTTTATGTCTTTTTTGCCCACTTGTCTGCTCATCTCTGTTTTCCATTTTTAAATTGGTTTACTCATTTTCTTATAATCAGTTTCAAGGGTTCTTTGTGTATTTTAAACACTAGCCTTTGTCAGGTGTGTGTTTTTAAAATACTTTCTTCCAGATGATGGCTTATTTCTTTTCATTGTCTTAATAGTGTCTTTGGTATAACAGAAATTTTTAAGTCAAACCTTAGTTTTTGTCTCATGTCTGCACTTCTGATTTTGCATCTAAGGGGCCATTGCCAAATGTAGTGTCTTTAATATAACAAATTCTGTTGTCTTTTATCAAGAACTAAAAAAATGAAGTTCTACAACTTGTGCAAAGTTGTTGCTGAAAAACATTGACTTAATACCTTGTTTTTATTTTTAAAAATTAGAGAAAACCTTCAATATTCTACTTAAAACTAAATTCTGGGGAGATATTTATTTTGCAGATTTACTTTTGGTTTTTCCTGCAGTAATTAATGTGATTTGTGCTATTTTGACTTCCCAAAGAGCTACATTTATAATGTCAGTAGTGATCTTATTACTTCCATATATGATTTGTTCTTTCTTTATCTAGAAGGACTCCTGGCTTTTTAGTTGCTTTAATGTAATAATCTTGCAAGAGACATCATTAGGTGACTTTAATCGATTTTGGAAGAAACATACTAAGTGGACATAAATAGAACACTGCTAATAGCATGGTGTCCCAGAAAAGAATCACTAAATATGAAACTTAGCATTTTTCTGACTATACAATAGCTTGGGAATGACAGTGTAAATAAATAAATTTATTTAACAAGAAAACTTAATTGTGTGTCAAGAAAAAGTCCAAATGTGAATTTTAAAACAGTTCGGTTCTATTTTATCAATATTGCACTGCAGCTGTCTGATGAGAGGCCCGGGTCACACTTCCACAGCCCTGGGTGGGATGGTGGGTGCTCCTTGGAGAGGACGGAAGTCTTGCTCATCCTGCTCCACAAAGGGATTTTAGAATCTTCTGAGGACTCACTAATGGAAACAGTTTAGACGACTAAGCTGGTGCATTTTCTACAGATCGAAAATTTCCACCTAAACCTTAAAAACATATGGGTTCAGTTAATATTTGGCACATCTTTTCATTTCTTTCTCATTTTGACATGGAGGACATAATGTCAGATAGAGAATTACAAAGGGGATTTGTTTTAATAACCGTAGTTCTGTAACGGGACTAAATGAAGATGTTACCGCATGGAGAGAGCAAGACTCCCGGGCTAAATGTGGGAAGAAAACAATTGCTGTGGCAGTGAAGGTTGGAGAGCATCTAGCTCGGTGAGCTTCTCACTTTTCTGCGGTGACAGGGAGACTCGCTGTCACCTCCTTCCAGTAGCATAAAATCTCTCCTGTGACTCTGTGGTGGTCACTGCAAACTTCTGCCTAGTTTTGCTTTGAACTCTGTCTGATCCTACACTGCATTTTAGAGTTCTTTGGCAGCCCTGGATTAGTGTTGGGGAAAACTATTAAAAGAATACACATTTTCACTGTCTGCTGTCCGTGGCTGTCATTATAGCTAGACCTACACTCATACATAAACATGAGCTTCAGCTTGCCATGGAGCATTGAAGTCTTTGAGTTCAGGTTATGAGGAGGTTTTCCAACACTCCTGAGCCTTGGAATATTTATCTTTTGTTAGGTCTATTTGGGGCTTAGTCACATCACCAAGGGTCTCTCAAAATGAGTCGCTGATAGAGATTTTTAAAAATATATTTTTATTAGTGCATAAATGTGCACTGATGTAATATATCTTTATTGGTCTTACAAGTTATTTAGTTTCACTGGGGAATTTTTATAATCATAATGTATATTGTATACAGCCACCCTCTCTCTCCTTTCCCTCTGTATTCTCTTTCCTTCTCTCTTTTTCCTTTTTGTCTAATAACAGAATAGTTTTGAGGTTTTCTCTTTCTTCATGTTCTCATCTTACTAAAGTGTACTGATGATAGCGGTGTAGATCAAATGAATGTGTGACATTTCTTTTTTATTCTACTTTTCTTACATTTCTTTTTTTCTTTTGCTAGGGAAAAGTATCAGCTATACATTTAGCAGAGAAGTATAAGTTCTAGGAATAATATGGAAAATGAGTTCATGATAAGGTTTAGATCTTAGGCAATTCTGTGAGCCACAGAAGGTTATATGGGTCTGTATCTGGGGAGGGACAGGTACACCTTTGTGAAAATTGCTTCTAACACACAAAGATTGAGAATAGTGATAATATTTTATATATATATATATATATATATATATATATATATATATATATTTTTTTTTTTTTTTTTTTTTTTTTTTTTTTGAGACAGGGTCTCATTTTTTGTGGTTCAGGCTGGCCCTGAGCTCAGCCTCCAACTCACATCACAATCCTCCTGCCTCTGCCTCCCGAGTGCTGGGATCACAGGCGTGAGCCACCACGCCCGGCACTGTGGTATGTGGTACTGATTGCTGCTGGGTGTGGATCTCCACACCCAGTATTGTTATGTGGTTACCGGGGAATCGAACCCGGGCCCTTGCGCTTGCAAGACAGGCACCGGAACCACTGAGCTAACTCCCCGGCCCATTATTTTATATTTTTGCAAATCTCTTAAAGTGTCTGGCTTAACAGAGACAGCTGGATTCTCTTGTGTGCTTCTGTGTTCAGTCTGTTGTGCTGCATTGTTTGGGTTGAGGCATGTGAAGGAAATCTGGCACCTTAGAAAAGGTGCTTGGAAAATGGAATAATATTATAGTAACATTTAAGATAACTATGGAAATTCTTTCCTTCAATATCAAAAGTTGGCAAGTGGTAATTTCTTAGAAATTAATTGCAATGTAAAATTTAACACTTTATCATTGAGTTTTTAATTTTTGCTTTGCTAAACTCATTGATCTTGATCCAGTTACTTTTTTTTTTTTTTTTGAAACAGGGTCTCATTTTGTAGTTCAGGCTGGCCCTGAGCTCAACCTCCATCTCACATCACAGCAATCCTCCTGCCTCTGCCTCCCAAGTGCTGGAATTACAGGCATGAGCCACTACGCCTGGCACTGTGGTATGTGGTACTGATTGCCGCTGGGTGTGGGTCTCCAAACCCAGTATTGTATGTGGTTACGGGGATGAACCTGGGTCCTTGCACTTGCAAGACAGGCGCTGGAACCACTGAGCTAAATCCCCTGTCCCTAGTTTACATTTTGAATAGATGTTTTACCCAGACATGATTTTGTAGCATCAATCACTTGCACAATGTGCTCGACTGAGTAATACACATTCATGAAATGCTGTCAGATTTCATTATAAAGCATTTTAAGACCAAGTTTTGTCAATACTACCTATGATGTTCCCATTAAAATATCCTTCATTTCACAGGTTCCCCTAAATCAGGGTACTCTGGGGATACATGGAGTACACTCTGAGTAAGTGAGACAAAAGTGGAAAAGTCTTCATTGGCTTTGGCAATGTGGTCATCATTTAATGACTTTGGTAAGATCAGAATTAATGGAAAGAGAAGACATTGAAATGAGTTAAATAAGGTAGGGTAGTATAGTATAGATTTCTCTAAGAAAGTATTCTCCAGATATGCTTATTTGTTAAAAGACAGAAAATTAGAGAATTATTTCTGGAAAATCTGTAGCTAAAGGAATTTTATGACCCTCTATTTTTGAAATATTACTCTATAATTTCCATGTTGAAGGAAATATTTCTGAAGCTTGAATAAGATAGCTCCTAGTAAAGAAAGAAGAGATAATTGAAGAAAAAAGCCTTTGTGAAAATGTGAGGGAGAAATGGAGACCAATATGTTATTTGGTTCAGTGAGAATAATGACATCGCCTAGCAATAAGACAATAAGTAATGCATTGATTCTGTTTGATAGCAAAAATACAGACTTTCCCCTCATTTTGACTTTTTTTTCATTTCTAAATTTTATTCCTGAGATGATTTTTGGAAAACAAATATTAAATAGCATTTAAAGCAAAATGAAACCCGAGTTCTTGAAAAAACTTTGTCTGTTTCTTAGACAGAAACAGAAGAGCCTCTTAAATGGCAAGAGGCTTTCATTCTTTTCCTGGAATTTAGAGGGACTTACCTGAGCTGGCAGGTAGTAGTATTCTCTTTTATTATTCCCTTATTATTTCCCTGTTAGAGTCCAGATAGATATTGCTTCCTCCACCAAAAACAGTTCATTGCAAATTCAATACCTCCTGTGTAACTGAGCAAGCATAATTAATAAAGCAGAGAGGTTTGGAAATTGGAGTTTGTGCTCTTCTAAAGATCTTCGAATAAAATTCTTTTCCCTGAAACACTATAGCTGATGTACAATGGTCAAGTGGATCCTGACTTGCTATTTGCAATCATTACCCAAGGTTCCTGCTTTTATTGCTGGCTAAAGAAAGGATTCCAAGAAATTTTACAAAAGAAGTGAGTCCACATGTGCTCACTTAGCCTTTGCAAATGTAGCAGAACACCAAAATCTCCTACAGTAGAAAAATTAATTTCGTATTGTATTGAGTTTCATTCACATCTTTCTACTGAAATTCAGATCTAATCAGCCAAAGGGTCAAGTAAAAAGGGTTAAAAAGGAGATTCTGATCCAGAATTGTATCTTTCTTCAAAAGAAGCACAATTCGTATATCAGCTAGTTACATTTGCTTTATGATCTGGAATTAAATCTCTGCTCTGTGCTGTGGGGCTGGATAATTATTCTTTCAGAGAGAATTAGTCTTCTGATGACACATTAAGAGGTTCCTTTAGAAAACAATGAATTTTTAACACAGGACTGAGTCCCAGGATACTTGAAATGGGCCTAAGTAATTGGATCTCCCCCAAACATCGGCTGCAAGTGATACCAGGGTGGCAAACTCGGTGGGGAAGGAGACTGAATGGGCACAACATCTGATGTCCTCTGCAAGAAGAAGGCCAGTGGGAGGGAGCAGTGACTGGTATCTAACTGGCTGAATGCTGCCATCTGGGATTCATGATGGCTGCGCTAGGATGATTTCCTCAAAATCCACATTGGCAGATAAAATAGTGCTTCTGGGGAAGTTGGCTTGTAATGAAATTTGACTCTGAACAAAACATTTAGACTTATGCTAGTGAGAAATACATTGATCTTCCATTATTCTCTCTCTCTCCCTCTGTGTGTGTGTGTGTGCATGCGTGCATACTGTGCAGGTATTTTCTTTCCTAAGGGGTAGATACTGTCATGCTAAGCAAGTATTATTGTTAGATCTGTGGGCGTGACTCCACTATTAATGGAGTCCCAGATGGGCTGTGAGAATGCTCGTGAAGGGTGTAGATGAGAAAAATCACAAACTGGTGTTACGCTGAAGAGGTGTTTTACAAACATCGGGAAGTGTTGTATCATTATAAAAAATTTAAAGCTTCCTGTATAGAGTTGCTGTGCTAACTTGTGAACTAGCAACTAATGAGTAGGTGAGACTGTTAAAATATATTCTGCCAAAAATATGAAATCCAAATGGGATCTAAAGGAAAAAGTAACACATAAAAATCATTGAATATCTCCCTGTTATTCTCAGTCTTATTAAAAAAAAAAAAAAACCAAACACCCTGTGTTGTGCTGGACAGCTCCTTTTCTCTGTCCCATTTGCTCTTTGTGGATGCTTTTTCCTGAAGATCTAGCCACCGTTCAGCTGTTTCCATTTCAACCTCGCCTTTCGCCCAGCGCTCCTCACTTTCTGTGATAAATGGTGACTGGTGCTGTCGTGAGGCTCCCAGGCCTCAGCACTGTGACCGAAGGTGGTGAACTTTCTAACAAAGCCACGTCCTTCATCCACAGGCTTGTTCTCTCTGAAAGGCTCTCTCCTCTGAACTCTGCACAGCATTCAGACAAGGGTATAATCAGACACTTACGGCCGTGAGCAGATTGGAGGTCATCCCTGCCTTTTCTAAGGAGAGCTGGGTTATAAATTCTAATTGAGATAGTAGGTAAATTTCTCACAGCAGGATCTTGGTGACTGAGTTTGCTTAACATTTCTAGAACAGTTAATTAACAGAGGCCAGAAAAGGTGATTGACTTGGGGGAAGAGAAGATTTGAAATAGAGTTTTAAAGTAGATTGTGACTGAGCGTTGGCCTGAATGGGCTGAAGAAGTCCATGGGAACAATGTGATTTAAGGGGAAGACCTTCAAGTGTGTGTCTATGAGTGCACAGAACATGAAGAATGGGTTAGGTCAATTCTCATGATAGTCTGAGCTTACAGTAAGAAACTGAGTTGTATCCTAACAGTATTACTACTTTCTCCACTCTGAACAGTTACTAATATTTTCTATCAAAATACTTAATACATTCTACACAATTATTCTTTCCTCAGTGCTGTCTAAAAAGTGGTAAGACTAGCTAACAGTATGCAGTGCCATCTTGTGCCAGGCCCTGCTGTACAAATTTTATATATATTAGCACAACTAATATCACCACACTCTATGAAGTAGTTGTTCTTCTACCTTTACTGTCGAAGAAACTGAAGCTCAGAAAGTTATTTTTTTCTTGTTATTTGTTGCTTGTTCTTATTTTGCTTCAGTCCTCTGCTTTTTTCCCCCAGAAAGTTCCAGTAACTTCTCCAAGAATGAAAAGAAGTGGTGTAGCTGAGATTTAATTCCAAATATTCTGGCCAAAGCTTGTGTGCCCTCAGCTATGACAATAATGCAGCAATATTAATGCAGCAAATATTGTTGTCTGTCTCTATAAAGGTTAGTGTTCACTTAATTTTTGTTTGACTTTCACAGAATAAAAGTATTAAGAACAGAGGTAAATGCAAAGGAATTCTAATACAGGGCTCTTTTTTTTTTTAACAGATGAGGAAAGTGAAGCCTTGAAAATGCAGACGTGCTTCTGTGAGCCCAGGAGGTATGAAAATGAGCTGCACTATGTAGCCCAGTCTGGCCTTGAACTTGTGATTTGTCTCCTTGAGCTTGCTGAGTGCTAGGTACAGGTGTATGCAGCTTTAGAGGTTGTTTTTGTTTGTGCAGTTTTGGGGAATAAGTTCAAGGCTTTCACATGGAATACATCCCCAGCCTTTAATTTTTTTTTAATTTTTAAATTTTGAGACAGGATCTCCCTAAGTTGCCAATTTACCCAGGCTGGGCCCAAGGTTGTACTTCTCCTGCCCCTCAGAGTACTGAGATTCTAGGCATGGATGACCATGTCTGGGAAGAAAAATTTTTTCAAATTGTATGTAAGATAGAGAGAGATAGTGAGAGCAATCCAAACTCTTCCCATGCCCAGAAAAACCTCTCAAGTGGTGATTTCTGCTTCTCTTTGGTGTCAGATCTCTACAGCTTCCTTCTCTCCAGCCCCCTCGGTGGATTTGATCTGCTTTCTGCTCCTAAAATTCTTTACATGATGTCTCCTGAGGTCATTGAAGGAAAGTCTAGAAATTTATGTTTTATGACTTAATAAGATTAATCCTAATGCTTGATCAGAAATAGAAATTCACACACTGGCAAATATGAAAGTATTTCATAGCTATGTGTTATGGCATAAGTGTAGATTTTCTCCCAATCCACATGAGCTCATCAGTGGGCTTTCCAGAGGTGGCTGGATCTAGGGTGCAATGCTGGGGTTAAGGACGTGTGGTTACTAAATCAGCCCACTGACTGCTTTGGCACAACTCTGAATGTGAATGGTAGGAAGATCCACTCTGGATATGAGGACTAATCACCCTACGGACGTGCAGCCTGCATACTGTGAGGGACAGAAAGAGGAGTGCTGTTGCCTCCTGCTTTGCTGCTTCTTTGATACTTTGCTCCTTTGCTACCTTCTGCGTACCATAGACTGTTTCTCCTCTGAGATGCCCTCTGCCATGTGCCACCTTGCCATCCTCCCCTGGAGCCAGCCAGCTGTGAATTGAAACCTCTACAAACTGAGTTGAAATAAATCATTCTTCCTTTAACTGGGGTGTTGGGTATTTTGTCTGAGTAACAAGAAAATTAACTAAGACTGTATTTATTGACCATATGGATTATTATTCCTTATGGAATGGAATACTGGGTTTGTGAAGGTCTGACTAAGCAGTCAGGGGTCACGAACCTTGCCTGTAAGTGATGTTAGGGTGGGATCATTGTTTTTCTTAATTACAAGGTATTTAAAACATTTGTGATCACAACTGAAACTCTTGATTTTTTATCTTCTCTATAAAAAGGTTGGACATCTGTTTTTCACCAGCCCTCTTTGCCAGAAAGAAAGAAGGAATGAAAGATTTATATCCTTTGATATTATAATCTTTACCAAGTTTCTACTTCAGTTTAGCCTCACAAATCAAACTTAGAGATATTTTGAGCATATGAAAAATACAACATACTGTTCTGGGAAAACTGCTACTATGTCTGGCAAGATCCTCAGTTTTTAGTATTCTATTCTGATAAAAATAGAAATGTAATTAAATGAATAATTCAAATAACTATTGTTATCGGTCCCAGTGGGAATGTTTTCCTTCTTTCATTTGATTAGGCATAAAAACTAATCAGCTGGGTTGGGAATTTGTGATGACTGTGTGCACGTGTGGGACTAAATATGCGCCTGCTTGTCTTGCATAGGTCCACCTTGCTACTAAAAATAGCACCATCTTCCCAATTAATGAATTTAATTTAGCAGTGCCAATAAAAGTCATGTAAAATTCCGTCTGCATATGGATGTAAGAGGCTGATTTTTCATTATTTCGCTTCGCAGATGAGAAAAGCCTGAGGAGCCCACGAGTTGGCGCACTGGTGTGTCATCGGCTTCCTCGTCTACTGACCGCGTTTTCAGTTTTCAGCTCATCTTCCTCCCCTTACTCCGTGTGGTGGTGTTGGTTTGACTTCATGATCCATATTTTTAAGAATCCAGAATTTGTGCGCTTCTTGGTTAACTGGGTAAAGAATGAGCTATATAAAAAATGATGATTTTATACTGCCTTATATAATAAGAAGCAGACTTTTACTTTAAAAGTAGAAAATGAACTGACTTTTTATCCTTACTACTTTTTTATTTTCTCTTTTTAGTACAAATAATAAAAACTGAATATTAAAAAGAACAACATGTATTCACTATCTAAATCAATGAAATGTTTTGCATGCAAGCAAAGACTTTCTCTGCAAATCAGTGCTCAAGGGGTGTTAATTTAGGAAGGGTATGATGTGATAATAAATGTAAGATTTTTTAGTATATGATGATATAATTGTACATTTGTCCATTCATATCCCAAGCAATAGTTTAGGCAATGTAGACATTTTCTTATTTAGAAGTTATCAAATCAGTATCATTTATAATCTAGGATTATAGGGTCAACCCATCTTCTCTCTCTTAGACAGAAGCTTTCTTTCAATAAAGTTTTCCTGCTCTTAAACTCCATTGTTCCTAGAATTCATTGATTTTGGAGAACATGAAGTAACATTGCTGGGTCAAAGTTGTGCAGAGTTCACAGAACCTAGAATACCATGTGACCTCTGACCTTTGCAAACTTCGCTTTGGTGTTTAATTTTATGGTTAGGAACATATACTGTGTCATCAATAAACATGAAGCATGGGATTTAACATGCAGGAAAGTAGTAGATCTGAAAAGAAAACACAGGAACCCACTGCCGGGTCCCCAGCATGTCTGGCTGAGGAGGAGAGGCTGTCCTGGATGGTGGGAGTCTTCTCACCCATAATCTCATGGTCCTTATTTTCCTTCCTGTAAAACACTTTTGAGTTCCTGAGCTACCATCAAAAGGGCTTTGTGACAAGAGCCTCGGCAGGATTTTCAAATAAAGTTGCCTTTCTTGCTTGAAACCCCTGTTTTTGACTCAGCTGGCTTGTTGTGGCATGGCCTATGACACAGTCATGTCGCAGCCAGGCTTGCTGTGGCTACAGGGACAGGCACATTCCTGTTGAAAGCATGGTTTATGCTTTCCCTCTGGAACATCAGGGGCTTAAGACACTTGGGCTTGTGCCAGATGCTCAAATATGTAACTGGAAGCAGAACAAAGCTAGACCTTTATTTCATAGCCTTTGCTATTAGACATCTTAGGTCAAATCTCTTCTGTGCTCTTTGTAGAGGTGGGTTTATTACTGGGAAAATCCATTTATGAGTGGACAGACAGGGTTGATTAGCCCCAAATTTACAGGCTTTCTCCCCTTTTCAAGATTGAGGACAATCTGACAGGTTTACAGGAGAACCACTGCACCTGGAGCCATTGTCATCCCCTGGTTGCCTGGATTCTTGGAAACGCCCAGCCCCACATGACAAAGACTACCACAGACAACACCCTTTCCTGGGAAGGAAACCAACCCCCGTCCCTGAGGATTCCAGGACTATGGCACTAAGACTGAGCTAATGATCAACTCCATCAGCTAGTCTTTGCAAACTGGCTTCTTGCCTCTGAGGTGGCCCATCTGAACCCCTGTATCCCAGTGTACCCCAAGCTACTTCTTATCTTGCCTCTGACTTTCTAATTAAAGCTTTTTCTGTGAAAAAAAAAGCCTGGGATTATAGGAAAATTAAGGAATGTAAACATCGTATATTGCAAACATGTACAAAAAGAGAAGGAAGAAGATGAAAAGATGGTGGGGAAGGGGAAGCAAAGAAAGGAGAGAGGATGGATGAAGGAACTGGGATGTGTTTGCCCAGGGACGAACGAACCCCGCACAAGGAGTATGAATGTTGTGTACTGCAGACCCGCGCTAATAAAGAAAATGACCTGAAAAAAGAATAGATAGTTATTGCCATCAGACCATCTATGCATATCCAGAAATCTCTCTTCCAATCTGTCTTTTTCTCTTCCACACCCCCCTTTTCTGTATTCCTGTATTTTCTGACTCTAGTGTTTCTTGGTTATTACGAATATCATAACTTCAGAAATTCCAATGGGGCATCAGAGGGAAGTCACAGCAGAGGTCCAGATGGGCACCCTGTGAAGTGCATGGCACCATCGGGCTATTTTGCAGCTGCCTTACTGCATTTCCCTGGTTGGGCAGCAAGGACAAAGTCATTTGTCTTAGCCACACTCTGCTTATTAAACTGTAGAACAATTTAGCTCTTGTTTCCTTCTAATGTGTTGGAAAGTAAAAGGTTCAAGGTAGTTTTGTGATTCTTACTGTTTCTAAAGGTCACCTGCTCTGGCTAGACAGGTGTCTGGGAAATAAGAAATTGATTTACCCTGGAAACAGGAAGCCTCGTTTCTAACTTTCCAAATGGCCTTTGCTAGGGAATTATAGCAGCCTCCTCGGGAGGGCTGACGCGCTCGGCGTGGACAGGGCTGAGCTGCACTGTAAACACGTTAGTGTCCTGACTGCGAAGTGCTTGCTACTCAGATCAATGCTTGTCACACTCTGTGGGAGACACTTGTCACAGCCTCCAGAAGACCTGCTTATCATTCATGTGGTCACTTCCATTACCTGTGCTCAGCCTGTGTGACCTGCTCTTAGGGGCCCTAATTTAATTTCCCTCACCAGTGTCATGGGTTATTTCTTCCATTACTTGAGAGATTTAATTTACTGGATAAACTCCACCACATAACAGAAGGAATTTTTTCATGACAGGAGGAACCAGTACCTTTTGAAGATTAAGATGATGCCAGCTATTCATCTTGGTCATCTCATGAATGGCAGTTGAAACTTCATCAAAGGGTAATATATTCATATATCGATGGTGGTGCTCTGACAGGACTTGAACACAGTATGTTCTACTGATTTCATAGGGTTACATTTTTGTGCTATTCATTCACAGAACCTTAAGTAACAGGAATAATGGGATTTCTGGAAATTAGAGAAAGAATAAAATGAGAATTTCCCTCTTGTTCCCATGTAGACTAAAAAATATCTAACTTTCACAGATTGTATTAAATCAGAATATTTCAAAAGAACAGTAGTAAGGGAAAAGACTCGTTTTGTTCCAGGAGTATATAAGGCTTAAAGTTGTTACCCCCTTGTTCTTAGATTTGATTGGAAAATAAAAGTCTGATAATGAGCTTCCTTTGGGATACAAATAACAGAACCAGTCATGATGCACATCACTGTAGACTGAAATAAATTGAAATAAACTTATTAAAAATTTTTGTCACTATTTCTAGAAAGTTTAAATATTTCATTCTCTTATTCTCCAGTTTTAGGACCTTCCTGAAATCATCTATTCTATTTTTCAATGTTCTTGGTTGATCAACATTCAAAAGTTTTTACAAGTGATCATCAATTTCCTTTGGCTGAATTTGGTCCATAAATGGCTGGAACTTTTTAAAGTTCAATAAAAAGTAAAAGTAAATTGACCACACAGACCTTTATGGCTCTGTGGATCAAGATGCTGTCTGGAAAACAGAGGTATACTCATTGAACTTTTCCTGTAGTAGTTATGGATTTCTTGTTCAGAACCCAAACTTGAACTCATCCTCACTGTTCTCTTGGTTCACATCTAATCTGGCTCCCCAGGAAATATACAGGCTCTATGTTTACAGAGAACGTGACCTCTGTCCTGAGTGTGAGTTTCTCCAAGGGCTGAGGAGTCCTTCACGTGCGCTGCGGGAGTGTGCTGGTCCTTACCGGGCAAGTGATGTAGGAAAAATGAAGGAAGGAGTAAGAGGAATGAAGACACGAAGGCCTATTCCAACACTCAACTTTGAGAAAAGGACTAAATTTTCCTTTATGTTCTCTTATTTTTTAATTGATTTTATTGGGACACTTTATATACACACCATGAAGTTCTCTTATTTTTAATCTCTGAAATGGTGTGTGATCTCATTTTGACCACTGAGACACGGAAACTCTGCTGAGGACAATTCACCCCGAAACTATAAGGAGAAAACCCCTCTTTCCTTCCATCTTCCTTGGTAAATTAACATGATATTTGAAGTTAGGAATATCCCACTGTGGCAGGGGGAAAGCTTGGGCCAATGGCCAGAAAGAACCTGCATCCGTGCTGTTGCCACGCAATTTTGTCCTCAGATCGTCCACTTCTGGATTTCTCCTTAAAGAAATAATAAGAAAGCCACAATTAGCTTACTTTATTACTGGAAGCAAAATTCATCTCAAATTGATGCAAAGATGTCTTGGACTTGCCTCACTCGGTCCACCTGCTGCTGGGTGACCTTACTTACTCCTTTTACTCAGAGTCATGGTGGGCCCTATTGATTAAATCAAGACTGGAAAGCACATTATCGGTTACTGCACCGCAGGCCCCACATGAGCTTAAGCTAGACCATCCAGACTTGGGGCTTCTCACTTATGCCGGCCCATGGGTTAGGGTGTTTAGTGGGTTACAGGCCAGACCCTGAGTGGCATTTTCTCTCCTCTTTGCCAGAATATACTGTTATGAATCCCTGAGTGTCATAAATAAACCTCATAGTCATGGCTATATTTTATTCCTCTTAAAAGGGAGCATGTGTGAGTATCTTTGTCAGTTATGGGGAACTGAATTTGTAGAATTGCTGTTGTCATTGTAGTAATTATTATTATTGTTGTTCTTATGTCCCTACCAAGATGTAGACTTCTGAGCAGTATTTTTGCTAATGGTAAATGTGTGAGAATTTCAGTGAATCTCTTCATCAGTATTAGAAATAAGAAAAGCATGACAGCCTCCTTAGTCTAGCTAGAAAATTAGTAATGGGTGGTAGGACATGGAAGCACTGCACATGCAGGGCCACAGAACCTGACTGTAACCTGAACGAAAGTGTTAGTATATATACAGAGAAGGATGTCAGGGCCAGTGGGAGGAGGGCTTCTCTGCAAGGATGATCAGTGTGTGCTACTGAAGTAAAACAGGCAGCACTCGTGAAGACCACCCTGGAAGATGTAACAGTTCTGTAACGTCGTAACACACCAATATTTGTTGGCTTCCGTCTTTCCACTTTTCCAAGGAATCTTCAGTTTTCTCAAAGGTAACAGAATTTTTAAACCACGTTCACAGAACCAGTCACTGCTTTTGGAATCACTGTGAATGATTTTTTTTTATGATTATACAGATTTTACTTCTTAATGGTTGCTTTTTTAAATTTTTAATCTTTATTGATACGTTACATAAACTCATCGTGATTGCACTCCATAATGGGGATTTGTACCAGTATAAGACACAACTTAGTTCTCATTTTTCCCCATAGCCTTACCCACCCTACCGCCCCCCCATATACATAAAATTTGTTTCCTTACTTTTTTGTTACAATTTCATCATTTTTCCCCCTTCACCCTATTTTACATCAAGCATTTTCTATTTTACAATATATAACATACAATTCTAGGACTCATATCCTCATAAGTGAAATAAATAGGGCACAGATAGGTACATATCGCATCTTTTCTCTGGTATGACAAAATAAAGATGTAAATGGTTGCTTTTTTAAAAGAGTGATTCATTATCAATTCCCATAACATTTTGAAAGAGTTGTTCTACTTGGAGAAGAGATGAATTTATCTTTGGAGTGGTTGAATGAATTATACTTTGATGTAACGTGATTTCACCATGAAAATTACAAATATAGAGTCATTCAAACACCCAAGGAATTGCCATGTTTCTGAAAATAGCAATAATAGAGTATTTTAATAAACACATCATTTAGTCATATACCTGCAACTAGAATTTGTAGGAGCAACATGTTTTGTAAAGTTGCAATGTAATTTTTGCTAATTCTTTTCTATTAGTGTTGGTACGATGTATTTTGGAGAATGAATAATTTATTGTTTTGGTCGATTAATTCTTCTGTGCACTTCTTGTCCCTGGAAAACCAGAGGAGTAAGACATTACATCTCCTTGTGGGTCCATCCCTGAGTGGGCGGCTCTACACACACACCTGGGCAGTGACTCATCAGCCTCCCCGGAAGAGCTGTGTCGGGACTTGTCCCTTGAGGCCAGTCAGAAGCATCATCCACTCCAGGGATGGGATGTGTAGTAACGTACTTCCTGATTTATTCAGTGAGTTCTTAATCATTCCAGTGCAGGTGACATTTTAGTAAAGAACTTGACTTGGGGTCTAGGTTTGTCTCTCCCCACTGATTAGGAGACCCCCATTGGGAAATCACTTCTTGGCTCCCTGCTGTACTCGAGGGCATAATTTAACATTTCCTTTCTTAAATATATTGCCATGCTATAAGGAGAGAGAGAGAGAGAGAGAGAGAGAGAGAGAGAGAGAGACAGAGAAATAATGAAAGCATTTTATAAATAAGTACATTTTATTAGAATTTTTATTAGAATCTTAGAAGCACTGAGCTAAAATTTTCCCAGCATATGTTCATATACAAATTATTACATTTTTGGCCTATACCTAAACTAAATCTTGCCTTTTTTTGGTTCTAAGGATCAAACTCAGGACCTTGCATTTGCAAGGCAGGTGCGGTGCCACTGAGCCAAATCCCTGGCCCTCTGAACTAAATTCTAATGGGGAATCTCATTTTGTTTGAATGCTTGATCTCTGATCTGAGGAAATTCCAACACGTCAAAATTTTTCCAGAGCAATTTTTAATTTATCTCAGAGATTCTTGTGCATTTTTCCTGAAAGTAGCTTGGAGCCTCAGGCATCTGCTGCCACAGCTGTGCTGGGGGTGGGAGAGGGCACCTGGTCCTGGAGAAGCCCGTGCTTTCCCTGCTTGAGTCCCTGGATCCCCTCATCTTGTCCTTTTCCTTCATCTACACTGAGTCCACATCAGGCTCCACTGCGATTTCTCTCTGTCCTAACAGTAAGACTCTTCTCGGCCCTTGGCGTGTCTTCCCTCCACTCTGGCCCTGTTTCTCGTGATGTGTAATATTTTGAGGATGCTGTTGTTCGCTCTGAGGCCAAGATGTGAGTGAGGGATTCGGTGTTCTGCCGTCCAGGTTCTGAGGGCCCACTTGAAGCCTCCCACTTTATGCCAGAGGACCCGGCAGGGCACCCTTTCTCCTGTGGTCCATCTCCAATTTTTCCTCTTGGGTCACTCACAAGAAAGAATTCAGAATGGGCTTTGATCCTTTGGTGAAATCACCTTCCAGTGCCAATTACTTGCTTTGGATTCTGCTGGAACATATTCTGCCAGATGTAGCTGTAATATGCCTGGGTCGAGGTGTGGCAAGTGTCCCAGCCAAGAGCAGAGTTTTCCTCCAGACGCTTTTCTGCTGTGCTGTCTACAAGGCCTGTGAATAGCCACTTTGTGAAAGTGAAGAGACTCAGTCAGTGAGGTGAAGCGAGGCGCGGAGCACATCATCCGTCCACAAATTCACATGCATCACGTTCTCTTGTGACACAAAACCTCGTAGCATTGTTTACAAGGATTTATGAGAAAGATGGAAATGTGAAATGTGAACAATGGGCATTTCAATCTCCAAAATACCTAAAAACACATGTTCTTGGAAGTAAAAATTACATTCATCACACACAAAATAATTTCATTTTATTTTAGTAGATTTTCATAGGTTTTGTTTTTCCCATGTCTGACAAAGCCGCCTCCTTACAAAATACAGTGTGTCATTTTAGAAGGAGACAGGAGAGCTCTGCGAATTCTTAGGAATCTTATTGCTTTGTTGTTTGTGGCTTTTAATGACAATGACGTTTCTGCACTCAAGGGGGACTTACTGAGGAGTAAATGATTAATTATCTTTAAATATTTGGAGGAATATGACATTGAAGTAGGGATAGAACTCAAATATATTTTTAAACTTGGTACCATATTTTTAGAAAGTAGAAATCTTGAAGAAGGGAAAATAGAAAGGAAAATAGGTTTAAGAGATTCTAAGAAATATTAAATCAAAAGTCTTCACTTAGAACACCCTTTAATCGGTTTCCTCCTAAGCACACATACATTTTGGCTGCTGATTTGGTACGGTAGCTATTTTGTGAAACTGTAGCTCTGCTCCTTTGCATTAGTGGTCTATTCAGAGCTGGAGAAAAAAGTAAGACCAAAGCAAAGAAAACACACAAACAAACAACCTCACAAAGTCAATGGAACAAGTGCTAGAATCAAGTGATGAATAATTTGTATCAGAATTATATTGGAGAACCACAAAACTGTCAATCTCTTCATAAGATGGCCCACACCTTTATGCATTTTTAGACTTCACTTATGATATGAAAGTAAACCCTTTGTGTTATACTCTCACCTGTATATATATGAAACATTGTTGTTATATGATTAGCTTAAAATATTGTGGTTTATATGTACCCCATTTCCTATAAGAAGAATAGTGTGTAGAAAAGTGCCATTCCTTTAAAAAACAAAACAAAATTACTGCAAAGTTTAGCCGATGTAGTCATTTTGTCTCTGTCACCCTTTCTGACCATTGGTGAACTACTCAGTTGGGAGCACAGCCCAACCCAGCCTCAGAGGACTTTATTAGTCAGTGATCCTGTCCCGGAGATGCAGTACCCAACACCCAGTACTTGAAGGAAAAGGAGTTTAATCTGGCTCTTGGTATCAGGGGTTCAGTCCATGGTCTCCCAGCTACAAAGCAGAAATAACTTGGAGCAGAGACAAGATGTAATAAAAATGCTTAGTTCCATGGTCAAGGGCAGAGAGAGCAGGGGAACAGTGCTAGAAAGAAGGGGTAGGAGACTGGACACAGAACATGTCCCCATCTCCATGACTCACCCAGACACACTCAGATACACATTTTCCTAATCCCTTGAGGCCCTGTCAAGCCAGTCAAGTTGACAGCTATGCTTACCCTGCAGGGTACACTAGACTAGCATGCTCTTGCACACAGATTTCTATTGCTAATTTGGATACAGGTACATTATTATTATCACTGCACATTCTATTTTTCTTAGTTTCTTTTTGTCTATGCACAGCTTGCACTAGGAATTGAACCATCTAGATAGCAGCATGCTGTGTCATCTATCTAGATGTCTCTATAGAGCCTCACACACTCAGAGGTAAGACTTTTTGTAGCTGGCTGGATCTAGGGTGTGATACTGGGATTCAGGGTGCATGTTGATAGAATGGCTTTAGCATAGTCCTGGGGGTGGATAATGAGAGCCTTGCCCTGGGTGTGGGTGGCACCAGCCAATATGCTTATAGCCTGGACGGAACACCAAGGGAGAGCGCGAGGCAGGCTTGCTGCTGTTGCTGCTTTGCTGCCTCCTGCCTGCTTTGCCTTCTGCCATGCCACCCTGCTTTGGAGCCAGCTGATGACAGGCTGAAGTATCTGCAAACTGTGAACCAGAGTAAATCTTTCCTCTTTGAGCTTCTGGGTGTCAGATTTGTCCCAGCAACATGAAAAGAGACTGAGAAACAGCATAACAATAGCAGGTCACCAAATTCTCAGGTTGAGTCTTCACTGAGCTTCTGGAATTTCAAACTTCACTTTTCCTGAAACCAAAGCTCAGGCTCCCTTCAGTTCTGGCACAGGTGGCAGACACGTCAGTTCCTGAATGTCTGCACAGGAGGCAAGATCACAAGTAGAGAGGTGTGTGGATAATATAAACCTGTTGTGAAAATATCACCCCCGTATGTAACCAACCAAAAATGTACGTACACTTTGTCTAGAACAAAACTTGTCTTTTAGTGGCAACTTTAAATTAGGCTGCAATGACCCCTGCCCTGAGGGCTTCCTCCTTCGAGTACCAATTTTTTCCAGAGTTTGTACTTATTAAAGAATGATACAGCTGTCTGGCACACCAGGACAACTCCAATTACTGTCCTTGTGGCTGCAATAGTTATAGAGGCCATAAAATAAAATAAAATGCATTCTTTAAATAATTAAGTAAATCTGGTCTAGGGAAGAGTTATTATTTTTTAATAAAGTTCTTATTTTAAAATGCCTTCAGAGGACAGAAAAATTATAAAGATAGTAAATTTCCCTAAATCGCACACTCATTTCCTGTGCAATTAATATCTATGTTACTATGGGCCTTTGTCATAATTAATGAAGCAATATTGATAGATCATTTCTAAAGCCTGTGCTTTCCTGGAAATTTAAAAGTTTTGTCTAAAGTGCCTTTTCTGTCCAGAATCTTTTCCAGGACATCACGTCATAACAGTTGTCTTCTTTCCTTAGATTCTTGATTCTGAGTTTATCAACATGGCCTGAATATCTCCCTCAGTTTAAGAAAATTTTGAAGAAATTTTCTTGATCTGTCTTTACTTAAAATATTTACTTTACAAAAAATTGCATTTCTAAATTACTTCTCTGGCATTTAGGGATGTGTAGACATTTTCATCAGGTCTTTTGCCAATTTTCTAATTCATAAGAATCTTTGAGTCTCAAAGACCTGGGAGCCTTATCTATAATCGGTTTTACGTTGCTGGGACTAAGTACTTGACTTAACTCAGAGGATGAAGGCTTATTTGGCTCACAGTTGGAAGGTTTCCATCCCTGATGTGTGTTTGGGTGTCAAAGGGATGTCTCATTCTCCTTTCCACCCAGCAGGCTCAGCTCCTTGGTCCTTTCAGCTCTGATTGGTCTGTGAAGTGACCCCCGATGAGTTCAGTGTGCTCACAGCCCACTCATCCCTCAAGGAAGGTCCCCGTCTGGTTACGGTAATGGTCATTGTTGACTGGCACATCATTTCTTTGAAATGGAAGGTTTGAAGCAGATATATTGTGGTCCCCGGGGGGAGGACAGGATCCAACTTTATTGGATGTAGTTAGCAAACACATTTTTGGGCTGACAGAAGAGTGTGTGACCCAGGAATTTCCCAGCACGCTTGATACCTCTCACTCATTCCTTTCCCCTAAAGTTTCTGTTCCTTTCCCACCAGCTTCTCCCAGCACCTAGAAATTCTCTATCTTATAATTCAATAGAACTGAGTTCAGTTTTTCTACCTTATTACAAAAGTCTTGAATGAAGCCTTCCTTGGCTGTCTATTTCCTGTGCAATTCTTGCTTTGACAACAGTTTCTCAGATCATTCACTTTTTCTATACCTTGGATATTTTGAGAAATCCTGGTTAAGTATTTTATGGAATGTCCTTCAGTTATTTGGGTTTTTTTAGAACTGGAATTGAACTGAGGACTTTGTACTTGCCAGAGAGGCAGCAGTACCACTGAGCTACTTCCCTGGACCTCACGTGAGGTTAATTTGATATTTTTCTTATTATTAGATTTATGTTGTGTATTTCTTTTTGTGGAAATGGTACAGAATGAAGTGTCATTCTCATTATATCAAAAGCACTAATATTAGTATGACTTGTCATTACTCATATTGACCTTGATAACTTGGGTGACATGGCTGCTATTGATCCACCTTCCCTTTATATTGTATACATTGGGCAGAACAGGTAGTTAAGGAGGGTAGAATATCTTTTCAGAGTAGAATATCTATCATCTATCTATCTATCTATCTATCTATCTATCTATCTATCTTTCCTGCATGGAAAGAATGGGCTTATTGCTTATTTATTTTATCTTATTTTTATTCAAATCTTTCTTGGTACATTATGAATGCACATCACCTTCACATTCAACATTGAGAGTTTGTACCAGAATATGACACGACTTGATTCTCCTTTTTCCTCCTCCCTCCACCCACCCTGTAACCTCCCACCCCCTATATACATAAACTTTATTTGCTTTTTAAAATTACTAGCACATTCTTTCTTCCCTTGTTATTTACCCCTATACCCCTTTCCTTTTAAATATTTTCCATTTTACAATATCAAAAAATTTTTTTTCAGTTTATTTTGAGACAGGGTCTCACTTTGTAGTTTAGGCTGGTCCTGAGCTCAGCCTTGAATTTAGAAATCCTCCTGCCTCTGCCTCCCAAATGCTGGGATTACAGGTGTGATCCACCACACCCAGCATTGTGGTATGTGGTACTGATTGCTGGTGGGCGTGAGTCACCACGCCTGGCTTTGTTGTATGTGATTACTGGAGATCAAACCAGAGACCTTGTGCTTCTAAGGCAGGTGCTGGAACCATTGAGCTAAATCCTCAGCCCTCATTTCATTTATTAATTTTATCATTTATGCGGATGTGTGGCCTTTTTGTACTTTAGACTTCAATCTGATGCTACTTTACTTATTTTATTTGTCAGCCACTGGGAAACATTTTAATTGTCTCCTGTATCACTTTGATCTAATTCTATCTTTGTTATAACTTTGTTTTTAAGAACTTACTTTCCAGAATTCTTGGATTAAAATAGTAAACAAGAGGCAGAGGGTAAAAGCCAGGTTTCCCACTATTGGAGTAGAAGTTTATTAATAAAGAGAGGCTGGCATAAACCATAAATTTATAGATTAGAATTTGGGATATCAATATTAGCTTTTATTG
Source organism: Petromus typicus (assembly GCA_004026965.1). NCBI lineage: Eukaryota > Metazoa > Chordata > Mammalia > Rodentia > Petromuridae > Petromus > Petromus typicus. The sequence goes on along the minus strand of PVIR01002471.1, from coordinate 75,607 downwards.
TAGCCTATTAATTTTGGATTATTGTATGCCATTCATTGTAACCTATAATTTTATATCTCATTTACATTTAATTAAAATATTTTTGATTTCTTGGGAATTTTTTTTTTCTCTGACCAGAAGATGATTTAATAGTGTGTTGTTTAATTTCTCAATATTTGGAAATTTCTAGTTTAATTCTATTCAGTCTGAAGACATGCTTTGGATGATGTTTATTCTTCTAAATCTTTAAGATGGCTCTCTGGCCAAGAATACTTGGATGAAAGTTCTCTGTTGACTTTATCAGATGCATGTTGTGGAGTTGCTGATGGTCTACGTTGTGAATGTCAGTTAGATCGAACTGATCGATGGTGCTGTTCAGGTCACCTGTATCATCACTAAATCTCTGCCTGGGAGACGTATCAGTAACCAAAAGACAGGAGTGGTATGCTTCAGCTCCAGTGACAGCGCTTTTCTTTGCTGTTGTGCTGTCAGTTTGTGTTTCCCATTTACAAAGCTGTTACCAAGCAGTTACACACATAAGCTTGCTACTACATCTTCTTGAAAACTTAACTCCTTCCTATAATTAAATGTCCTTTATCTGTGCTAATTTTTCTTGTTTTGAAATCTATTTATCTGGAATTGAAATAACTTTCATTTTTATTTTTTGGGGCTTAGTACAGTGTTTCTACATATTTATTTTATTTACTTATAACTTGTTTTTCTAGTATGAATTTCTTATGAATTTTTAAATCCATGCTGATAATCTCAGCTTTTTATTGGTTTAAGTTCATATTTAAAATGTTTTACTCACTCGGTTTCCAGTTTGTGACTGTTTTCTACTGAGAGCGTTTTTTTCTTTCCCCTCTGGCATTAACTGAGCATTGCTTTTGCTCCCTCTAACTCCATTATTAACATTCATTTCACTTATCTATTTAAGTGGCTGTCCTATAATTTATACTATGTATTATTACTGGGTAATCCAGATCTACCTCCAGATAACACCGCACCATTCAACATCGTAGCACATGGATGAGTGGATGTAGGGCAGCATCTCAACCTCTTCTCCCCTGCTTGATGTCGACACCACAGATTTCACCTGTCCATGTGCTGTAACTGTGCAATGCAGTATTGATTACTTTCTCGGCCTTTTCCACCAAAGAAGTACAAAACGAGGAAGTTTCTTTTTTAAATTTTGTAACTGTGTTCCTGATCATTGTTGTTTTCTTTCTAATAAAAAAACGTCTAACATTTCCTGCAGAGCAGGCCATGAGCCCAGACTCTCTCTGTTGGACCCACTTCCTGGTATGCTATAGTGTGAACAAGCTAGTGTAGAAATTTCCTGAGTATGAAGATTCCTGTTAGCTTATTGTGAGTTGCCTATTTTTAATGTTTGCTAGAAATGCCACGAGCTTGAAAAATCTTTAATGTCTTTTATGTCTCTGTTTTTGATTTTGAACTTTCTTAAATATCTCTGCTCAAAGAAATAAATTTTGGAAAATTTATTTTTCCAAAGAGAGACAGTTTGGATCTTATAGTTCTTTCAGCTCTAGTAGTTGTTAGAGTCAGTCTCATCAATGTGGGGTGTGGTGTGTCCACTGTAGAGAGAAGCTGATCTACAATCTTCTGATTAAATTTCAATCTTCTGTGGGCCTGTGGCTCAAGGCTGACAATTACACTGACCATTGTATCTTCAGTGGCATTACACATTCTACTACCTTCTTTCTCCTTTCTCTTAATAGATTAGAAAATTCTTACCTATTTCCTTGTAGCTTTGACCCCTGTAGAGTGTGTATATTTTCCATACATGATACAGGAAAACTGCATAAGGCTGGAATAGGACAAATGCCCATTTCTCAGTAGGATAGTTCTTCGATAAATTCTTTTCCCTTGGACAGTATGTCTTTATTATGGAGAATACTCTGGGTATATTTCATGATAATTACATTCTTTTTCTGTTTTTAGAATTATGAGGTTTATTTCTTAGATCTTTGCTATAAGAATCTGATGGAGGTTCTAGAGGCAAAAGTCATATGACCGTGACACCTTAGAGTTCAGCCTCTAGAAGTTCATAGATTTTACCAGGTGAGCATTCCCATCTGTTCATGGCTTAGTGCCACGTAGTTGAGTGTCAGATGTGACACTCCAGACACAGCTATCTCTCTAGATTCTCTAGGTGGGTCAGTCTGTAGCCTTACATTTTTGATAGATCCTGGAAAAGTCACAATGTTCAGGTGTATTCATCTAGCTTTCTGCTGTGTTGTTAAGAGTGGAAACTTTCAAGCTCTGCATGATAGAGTTGAAACTCGAAGTCTAAAGAAATGTAATGATTTGACCGGTAAAGGTCTTGGTGAGATAGACAAATAATTTGGATGATTTTATAGCTGTGCTTGAAAAGTTTATTAAACAATATTCCACCTCCCTTATCCTGATCCTGAGAGTAGAGCTGACAAAAAAACATCCTAACTCTGCAACAGAATGTTCTGGAGCAGAGAAACCTTAAATCGCTTGCTAAAAATGGTACAGGAGATCACAGCAGCTATAGGTGTTAGACTTCACAAGCATATCGTGTTGCAGTTTCTTGACCCAGTTTTCTGCTCTTTCTTTTTTCTACCTACATTCTCTTAATTATTTCTAGTGGAGAAAATATGTCTCTATATTTCACTCTGGGGTTGAGGTGCCAGAGCTTTTTTCCTAAGGACTTTTCTACAGCAAGCTCGACACCCATAGCAACACTCTTTCTAACGCATTATCTTTATTCATATTTTAAAGATCAAATGTTTATTAACTATTCCAGTAAGGCACAACAATGAAATCTTCTACAACGAGATCTTTCTGCACCAGGGATTTGATTATCAAGGCTAGCAGAGCTAGAAGCTTTGTAGATTGTATGTGGTGATGTGATCTGTGCCCCTCACACATCCTCTTATACGGGGTGAGTGCATCTGTACTGCTCTGGGAAATTGAAAGTGGAGATCCAGAACTAAGCAGCATGTGTGAGGGGCAGGCACTGAGTGGTAGACGTGCTACCGGGTTTGTCTGGGTGCTTGCAGCAGTGCACGGCCTTCACTTAGCTATACTCTGCCTGTTGATCGATAAATAAGGAGGAAAGGCCTGGCTGGTGGCGCTGCCTGCCACTGGGCAGTGAGAATGCTGACAGTGTGCTGCCAAGGCCTGCGGCAGAAGAGCATCTTCCTCAACAAGCTCCTAAGGCCGAGTGACTCAGGGCATCACTGGCTGCACAGCAGCGGTCACACTGCAGTGTCAGCAGGAGTTCTTTGTTCTCTACTTTTCTCTAGGGAGATTTTAATAACTGAAACTAACTGCTGTTTTGAATTGATTCTTTTAAACAATGAATAAAGGAGACATTAGTTGTATTAAGCTACTTTTCCCTAGAGGAATAATGTCTAACTTTTAAATCCCCTTTTGTAGTACTAGTGAAAATAGTACCAAGTGTTATATATTCTAGAATGACATATTTTAAGTATACTATGTTTTTCAATTGTAGTGAGTTATTAATAACAAATAACAATAAGCTTAAATAGTTATAACAATATGCTGTAATAAAACATGAGAATAGGTCATTCTTTCTTGCTCAAAATATCTCATTACATTTCCCCTGTGAGAATCTACTTTCTGGTTTTCTTAGTATACACAAATTGCCAAACATCCTATTTTTGTGCTTTAGGGCCATTATTAAGGGTTTGTTTTGCACACATTGTAAGACTAAGGCAGTTGATCTTTTAACTGAGAGGACAGAGTGTATGGCACAGGTGTCACGGACATGCTGGGTAAGGTGGCTCTCTCCCCAGGAGGGTTGCAGGGGGATCCTGTGAGGTCTTAATTGCATTACTCAGAATGGGATGTAATTTAAAACTTAAGAGTCTTGCACAATAAGCCCCAGTTTGTGAATGAGTTCCATTCTGGGAGAATGTTTGAAAGGCAAATTTGTCTATGATCTGACAAAGTGAGTCTTATACAGGACACTTGAGAATTTTCTATAACACACCCATGAATGTTCCCAACTCAGTGTTCATAATGTTGAGGACTTCCCATACTTCTGAAATGTTCCATTTAGTATTTCTGTAACATATTTGACAGCAGTTAACTGAAATTGTGGAAAGTTAAACCACAAGCAAGAGGACACTGTTTAGAGAAGACATTATGTGCATTGTATATATTATATTATAAATGTTCTGTATAAAATAAGCATATAGAACATATAATAAAGCACCTGATCTTCACTTCCTTGCTCCCCCAGTATTCTCTGTCCAAGATTAGTCTAAAAGATTTGTAGACTTGTGAAGCAATAGTTGTTGAATTCTTACTATGGAAAAGGCATCAGGGGAAAGTTTTGTGGTGCAGTAAAAATCCTCTGTTGCAAACTGGTCCTTTCTGTTAGGGTTGTTATCACTAACTAAAAAAATCTGTGAATCAGAAAGTAGTTGTGAGTTCAAGTCAATTGCTAATGAGCAGGAGACGGCTGGTGTGTGTTTCAGCTGTGCAGAACTCATTCAGCGTACTGGGCCCTGTGATCAGTCTCTAGCAACACACACACACGCACACACACACACACACACACACACACACACACACACAAAGAAACAAGCATCATGTTATGTAACAAGACATGGTGATTTGGTCATGTTTTATATACAGTAACAGTTTGAATAGCTGACTCTCAGCGTATTTGTAGTTCATTGTAGTGTCTCCTTGTTCCTCGGGTGTAAACTACCTACACTGACTTCAAGCTACTGCTGTGATAATGACCATCTTCTGAAAAGCCTGAAAGTTCACAATCAACTCTTGCAAGTCTGGGGGATTATTTCTGTGCGACATACATTGGTTCATACATTGTTCTGAGCTGTCACGCCAAGAAATAACATCCTACAGAAATTGAAAATTAGGCTGATTCAGTAATGTGAAGGGAGGTTTCACTTTCTTGAAGGACTAGGGTGGGAGCTGCCTTCATTTTCAGAGAACCCAGCAGTACTGAACGCAGTGAGGAGCGAGCTGTGTGGATCAGGTGCTTGTTAGGTGGTGGGAGGGGGTAATAACATTTCCAGTTTGTTGTACTGCTGGAGATTGGCGAGGCTGAACTTATAGTATAAAGAAAATGAGAGCGAAGAAGAAGAATTTCAAACTTATGGGTTAGAATACTAGAATAGTGAAGAACCAAAATGTGATGGTGAGGAAAAAAAAAAAGTCAGTTTTTAGTAGCTTGGGGGAATTTTGCTGTACTCTCTGTACAACATGTAACGTTTGAACATTCAAATATAAAACAGTATTAAATTTATGTGTAAAATATATCAAATAATAACTATCCCAGCTGTCAGAAGTATTTGTTACCAACAAACAGTACAAGTAGATTTTAATTTTATATTGCTTTGCTTAGTATTTTGGGTAAGAAAATATTACACTCAATATGGAACATGACAGAAGTTTGTGATATTTTTGGGAGTTGGGTGTTAAAACCGTGAGTAATTTTCAATGGAAGTGGCTTAAATTAGTCAACATTAGATATTTTCATGAATTAACTGTCATAACTATTCTTACTTAAGTGTTTCTTGAGTGATATTAAAAATTTTTGTTTAATTTTTGAGATTTACTTAAGTGAGTAGAACATCATTTTAAAGACACCTCAATTTTCACTATAGTTAAGAACAACACTGATAAATATTACATATCATATAAAGTGATCATAGTAAGTCAAAAGGAATAGCACATGTATCATGTAAAAAATGTCACAGAAGCTCAATTTCTCAGTCCACTAATGTATCTTCAGACAGGCAGGAATCGCCCTGACTGAGCACTCTCTATGTACTGCCTTTCACATCCATCACCTCGTTTAACCCACAAAACTGCCTGGAGAAAAGTTTAAACTGCATTTTTATAGATGATAAAATGATCTTCCTCTCAATTATTTAATTCCTTTCTTGAAATTCTAATTCTCTCTAAAATAAAACTACTTTTGCATAATAGACAAAGATGAATCAATGTATGGAATTGAGAACACAGTTTCTTAGCGTTCTTGTGGCAGGGATGAGAGGTTAGCTGTGGACATTTTTCTAGCTGACAACTGAAAGCTTACTAGACGTAGGTTGTGCCTAGCTGAGATACCTGGGGAAAAAGGCACTGGTCTGGAGTTCTGTGCCGAATGTGCTACCAGGGTGTGAGGCCAACGTGATAAGCACTACACCACAGAAATCATCAGGCTGTTCTACTAGGGTGAGCGCTGTGAGCACATCTCCTTCTGCTTCCGGTGGCTGTTTGTCCTACAGATGTCAATTCCTGACGGTGTCTAACTTTTTAATCCTGGAACGCTGAAATGAGATAAGAACTAAGCAATTCTTGCTAACTGGAGTGTGCTTTAGGAAGCGATACATGTCCAGTAACAACTGTACAAGGCCAGTGCATGTGGAGCCAGACAGGCTTGCATAATTGTTTTACTTTGATCTTCACTTTTGAACTGTATTTACTGAAATGCTCAATCTATTTGAATAAAGAAATATTGCCCAGACTTTGTGCCACCCCTCAAATGTTGTGACTTAACCCAGAGTCTTTGCTAGTCCTCATAACAGTCTAATTTATCATTAGCAATTTTCAGTAGTTCTCTTGCCGTTTCCATGGGGTTGCTCAATATCTACGGCTTTGCTGTTCAAACGCTGCTTTCCCTTCCAAGGGCTGCAGTTTCCTGAGAAGAGGGACAGTGTGCGTCCCTCTGAAGCCATTGCCCCTCGTCTTCTGCAGAGAGGAGCTCAGAGCGTTCTTCGTTTGTGTTCTATAAAACAGTATTAATACTAATTGTCTTTCTCTGAGATGTTGTTGGGAAGCAACCTTTAACTTTGGGCATAAAAGTGTAGGATAAATAATAAAATGAAGGTTAGTGAGGTTCTATGTCTGATTTATCACGACTGTGAAATAATCTCAATTAGTTTGATTGCATCCATATTCCTTGACATGTTGTTATAATTTTTATGTCCCTATTAATGAAGTTTTATTATTGCAAAATGATAAAAAAAATACCCTGGGATCTCAGAGTATATATAATTAACATTTCTCTTTAAAGAAGATCTAAGTTAGGCTGATTCCTTGACACCCAGTAGTATATTTTGCTCAGTTTCTTTTATTAGATCTTTTAGGGCTATTTTCATTGGAAGACCTAGTTAGATCTTGTTTTCCACCCTTCCTGATTCCTTTTGGAAAAGGCAGACCTGTGATCATGGGGTTAAATCACATAATTGTGAAGTAGTTAGAAATTTCCAAAAGTTGTTGTTGTTTCAATATGTTACCTCGTCCTTATGTACAGAGTATCCAGTACTTCAGTAGGATGCTGCTGTTCAAAAGGCGCTGGGCAAATAATGACCAAAAGAAAACACTCAAACACAGTTGTTTTCAGTGCACTGAACTGGGAGAACTGAAGAGTGTGCCCTGAGTCAGGCCATGTCAGGGCCACTAGTGGGACCCAGAGCCCACCCCGCCACACACAAGGAGCCCATGAGCTTCCCAAGCTGGGACACTGCTTTGGAGCTATTGTTCCTTCAGCCAACACAGCGGGCTGTCCCAGTGCACGAGCAGGTGGTCAGTACTGTGGAGAGGCTCCTCCATTCTCGGACTGTGTGCCATGACAGCAGTCAGCACCTTCTGATGTCAGCAAAGCAGCTTCCATCATTTGCATGAACGAAGTTAGTTCACTGAATTTGTAAAAATTTTTTTGGAAAATCACTCAGGATTGAGAAGCTATAAATGTGGTTTTGTGTTTCAAAAATACTAGCCTCTTGCATTTATTGTATTTATAGGTGTTCACTGCTTGAGGTGAGGTTAAGCTAGTTAAATGCTTAAAAAGAATTTTATTACAGTAGTGTGTAGTTTATTTAAAAGACTAAAATAGATAAAAGGAAACTTTTTTATTGGCAGTTTGTAACATTGTGTTCTTTTGCTGATACCAAAACTCACCTAAGATCTATGTTACTTTTGAAAATGTTACACATCTACTCCTTCAGTTAGTCGAAGCCCTCAACAGATTGTCCAGAGAAGAGGTGACAGTGGGCACTGATCTTGCTGGGAGGGGACGCTGAGCTCAGCAACACAGACAGGTGGAGAAGAATGTTTCCATAAAGGAGAGACTTGCAGATGGCTTTGCGGTGCAGGTGACCTGCCCTTGCCCTCATCAGGTTGTTCATGATCCCATAACCCTAATGAAGGTCACATGGCATCGCCTCATACTGTGCGTGATGTGATGTGTTGGTGGAACTTCCACCACGAGGCTGCACCAGAGCATACGAGACCCTCTCAGACACCCCTGATGTCCTGCCCTGGAACTCAGCTGGGATCAGGCAGCAACAGATGCCTCTTGGTTCCCGAAGTCTTTTACAAGGTCCTTTTGAAAAGACCTGAGGACGTGGCATGAGGGCATTTTTCACATTTGAACACCAAGCAGCTGTCATGGATGTGACTTAGATTCTTCAATGCAAGATTCTGTCCCGCTGCCAACACACACATGGAGATCTGCGACACTGACCATGATGTTCCTTTCCAGGAGAATTTCTCCAGCTTCTGGAGCTGTCAGCTCCCTTGGAACTTCAGCTGTGAGCTTGGCTGTGACTCTTGCACTGGTTCTGGTCAACTGCTGTTTGCTCACAGCTCGACCAATATTCTACATCCTCCAATGTGCTTCATTTTATGGATGTTTGCCTGGGGAAGGCCAGCATAGATCCATTTGTGATTTGTAATCGGCTAGTTCCTTTGAGTTAGTAACATGGAATCCATGCAGCCTATCAGGATCCTCTAAATCAACACTATTAATATCAAAGTGATGCAAATATGTCATTGGGTGCAGGCTTGTGTTAGCAAATCCGCGAACAACCATGTCTCATCTTCAGTCCTGATGCTCTTCCTCAAATGCTCAGGTCAGGGCTTCACTGACAAAGTTTCCCCTCCTGTGGAAACGCTGCCGCAGAAGCTCAGATGTGTCATGGTTGGCACCTCGACTGATGGGCCCACTACTGACTCAGACGTGCATGTTCATATCCACGCCCTGCAGTGCTGACCTGGGCGCCGGCCACATAGGGTGACTGGACTGGCGGGCATAGTGCTGCCAGAACACATGAACTTTCTTCGTGAGTTCCATGGTGATGCTCTCTGCTGTCACTTCCAACTTGCTGCCAGTAGATTTCTTCATCTTATTAGCACAGGGGCACTGTGTTCATTTCTTTGTCATCAGAAAGCCAATGCTGTATATCCTTTACACTCACCCCGGTGTGTGCCCGATACCCTCCCTCGCAGGGCACGAGGATTGATTGTGTAGGACCATCTGGAGTGATGGGCAGGGTTGCCAGGTGGACACAGAGCTTATCCCTGCTTCAGGCCTGATGACCCTCCAGATACCAGCCCCAATGGACAGCAGGGGCACTTAGCTTAGGCAGCAGCAGCTCCCGATGGTGCCAGAAGACAAGGTTCCTGGGGTCCGGCAGGAGAGTCACACTCTCAGGCTGGAGGATGCTCCCCTTCAAGTCACAGCTCTTTGCAATTTCTACCCAACAGTTTTTAAAAGTGCATATTAATTATACAGAATTTTGGATTAATTATGAGATTTTCTTTCATTCATGTACTTACTTTTGTCATTCCCTAACCCCCTTCTTCCCCACAATCCTCTTCCCCTATCTGATAATCTCCCTTCTACTCTCATATACCCCGTCCACACAGGAGATAAAGCAAAGAGTACTTTTTTTTCTGAGACTGGCTTATCTGACTTATCTTGATGTCTTGCAGATCCATTCATTTACCAGAAAAATACTCATTTATGGCTCAGTAATACAGCACTGTGCATAGACACTGGTTTTGCTTCATTCATTCACCTGTTGACCAGCTCCTGGGCTGCTTCCATACCTTTGGCTATCATGAGTTGTGTCACAATGGCTTGGTTTTTAGCTCAGTGGTTCTGGAACCTGCATCATAAATACAAGGCCCCAAGTCTGATCTCCAATTCCAAAAAAAAGGAATTGTGTCCTGGTAAACATGAATTTATCTACAGTACACTGACTTTGATTTCTTCTGGTACACACTGAAGATATTGATTGAGATGGGTTATTTTGACAGTAATTCATGGTACTAACAGACAGCACTGACTGTCTTAAAGAGTGGAACTTGTTCGGCATCTGCTCCAGTTTGGGTCTGGAGCTCCCCAGAGCCTCCTTTAGTTCGAGTGGCTGAATCTGGACTGTGTGATGGAGGAGTAAGGGCCTTGATCTCTAGACCACTGCGCGGGCGCAAGTGAGAGGTTTGGCATCGCCTCAATCCCAGTAGTCTGGATGGGGTAGAAGGGCAGCAAGACTCAGAGAGGTCCTCACATGTTGGATTTTCTAGAGCAGTCTTTGTGGTTACAATCATAATATGTCTTCTGGAAATGGGTCATGAAATATTAAATTCCTATGCTTTCTTTCTGTTGTCACTATGAGCTGGCTCTTTAGTTTCTTTAAGATATCCACACCATTTTTAAATTTGTTTCCACTGCAAACATCTTGGGGGCTGCTGTTCCAGCTCCCTCAGCTCCGGTGTCCTTTGTCCTGCACAAAGTCAATGGTCCTTAGTGCTTCCTGCTCTTGTGGCAGGTCATCTGACTTGGACATGGATGTCGCTGGTAGCGAGTCAGCTCTGCGCATCTGAGTTTTTCTCTCCTTACCTTCAGACTAGAGTTTTTCTTACCTTTGCTCTCCCAAGACCCTCTCTGTCTCTGCTTTGCCCTTGACATTGAAATACACACGTGTTTCTTTCTTCTCAACAAACACCACTGAACTCAGAAAGTTCTCTCTCTTTGCCCTTTATTGTTTTAAACACAATGACCAATACCTATTGTTGAACAAGTAAGTTACTTAAAGTTAATCTATGTTTCCCACATATCATAGAAAGTGTAATATTGATGTGTGGACCTGAAGGAGTTTTTGAATTCTTGTATTTTTTAATACAATTCTACCTTCCATTTTTGTCCTAGTATTCCTTTGACTGCAGCTAAATCTTTTACTGCGAAAAAAAAAAAAAAAAAAAAAAAAAAAAAAAAAAAAAAAAAAAAGAAGTGAAGTTCTACTAGTAAAAAGAAAATATTCGGACCCAAAAGACCTCAAATAGAAGATCAATAGGCTGTGAAAGCTATTATCTAATTCATCTGAGTCACCCTCACCTTTATTGCTAAAAGAGCTGGCTTTATTTCAATTCAGTCATAAAAGCAGTGGGTTATTAACAGGAAAACAGGCAAGCAGTTCTTCCACCACAGTTACATTTAAGAACAATTATGGCATTAAGTTCATGGAAACTGAAGAGATTAATAGACTTTTCAAGAAGTTTTATGGACAATTATATATGAATGATAACTGCACTCTCTGTTAGGGAAAAGCTCATACATCTGCATTTCCTTAAATGTGAACAATTTTTGAAAGGAATAGAAACTTTATTAAATAAAACTATTCTTCCTACTTAAATCTGCCAAAGACCAAAAAAAAAAAAAAAAAAAAAAAAAAAAAAAGACTAGATAAGGTCAATATGTAGCTCCATTAATGCTTTGCATTAAAGGTTTCATTAATCTTTTATAGATTGTATGATAATAAGGCTATTTTATCTCACACGAGCTTGGCCTGGATTTTGCCTGACGTGTGTTTTATTAAGTGCTCTGATCTGCCATCTTAACAATCCAGTGCAGGTATTTATTAAAACAATTTGTTAAGTCACATTTTCTCTGCATTTCTTTCAAGAAGTTGAAAGTATTTTAATGTAACTTTGTGAATCTGTGCTGGTTTTCTCTGGCGCACACATGGGTGATGTTTTCCCTCCATATCCTGTTGCGTGCTCTCCTGTGTGGAATCTCTATGTATGAGTCTCCAGGCAGGATCCAGCAGAGGATGGGACAACCCAGCCCTGACTCCACATGTCGAGAAAACAACACTGAGATTTCATCTCACTCCACAAAGAATGGATGCTATCTCAGAATTAGCTGGAAAAAATGTTGGTGAAGCTGCAGAGAAAAAGGAACCCTTATCCACTGTTGATGGGAGTGTAGACCCATAGAGTCTCTGTGGAAATCAGTGTGGAGATTCCTCAAAAATCTAGGATTGGAGGTCCCAGTTGACCCGGCCATCGCTCTGCTAGGTATATACAGAAAAGAATTAAAAGATTATACCACAATGACATATGTACACCCATGTTTATAGCAGCTCAATATGTGATTGCTAAATCTTGGAAACAACCAAAATGTCCATCAACTGGAGGCTAGATAAAGAAGATGTGGTTCTTCTATAGAATGGAGTATTAATCTGCCATTAAAAATGATAAGATCGAGTCATTCATACTCAAATGGATGTATCTTCAGGACATCCTTATAAGTGAAATAAATAAATCACAGATGTGTAAATATAATATCTTTTCTCTGGTATGAGAAAATGAAGATGTAAATGAGCTCTAGTATATATTATGTATACTGTGAAATAGAAAATGTTTAAAAGGAAAAAGAGGGTAACGGTAAATAAAGAAGGAAAAAAGAATATGATAGTAATAAAAAAAGGAAACAAAGCCTATGTATATAGAGGGTTGGGGGAGTTGTTGGGTGGGTGGAGTGATAGGAAAAAATGACAATCAAGTCATGTCATATACTGGTACAAACTCAATACTGAATGCGATGATGATACATATGTATTAATAAAAATTTGAATAAAAAACAAAAGTTTAAGGAAATAAAGAGTGGTGGCAGAAAAGAAACACATGTACTTGGAACAATTTATAGAATGATAAATTTTTTTCTTAAATTTTTATTGGTACATTATGAGTACACATCATCATCACATTCAACATTGAGGGTTTGTACCAAAATATGACACAACTTGATTCTCATTTTTCCCTTTCCCCCCACCCTGCAACCCTCACCCCCTACATACATAATTGGTTTCCTTTTTTTCTTTATTATAACCACATATATTTACCCCTTGTTATTTAAATTCATTTTCTGCTTCACACATAAGTTTTTAATCCATCCATTACTAACTAGGCTTTGTTTTAAAGGCAACATTTTAGATTTTGAATGCTTTTCTTATTTTGCTTCTTTCGTTTTTCTATTTTATTATAATTATTCTAATACAATTGAGTGCATATTAATTATACAGCTTTATGAAGCTTGGTTTGACATTACCCTATGCATTTGTATACAATGCTTTAAATATAATTCCACTCTCACTCTCTTTTGAAATTCTCCTCTGCCTCTTTTGCCTACCCATGTAGACCTACTTTAAGATCTTTTTTTAGTTTCCACTCATGAAAGAAAATATGTCATATTTATCTTTCTGTTTTATTTCACATAAGATTATCTTCCTTCGCCATTCATCTTCCTTCACTTTGGGTGACAGGCTTTCATAATTCTTTATGGTTGATTAATTCTCTGTTGTGAAAACAAATAATGTTTTTTTCATTAGTGTGTTGATAGATAACTAAGCTGACTCCTACATGGACCTCTGTGAAGAGTTACACTAACCATGAGTGTGCAAGTATCTTTTTAATATGCTGACTTCATTTCCTTTGGATAAACTCAGATCAAATGCTATGTCATATACCAACTCTATTTTAATTTTTTAGGGAGACATCATGCTGTTTTGTTCCAGAGTGGATTTACCCACAAGCTATATATAGGGATTCATTTTTGCTTGCATCTTTACCATAATTTATTATTATTTTTTGTGTGCTTAATGATAACCATTTAGGCTGTGGGGAGAGGGAATCTCAGCGTAGTTTTGCCTTGCATTTCTTCAGGGGCTAAAATTGTTGAACTCATTTTTCATATCCTTACTGACCAGTTATATATTTTTGAGAGGTGTCCATTCAAACAATTTGCTTATTTTATCTGGGCATCATGTTATTTTTTAAGTGCTTTATACATTCTGAATATTAATTTTCCATTTAATTAATAGCTGGCCAAGATTTCCTCTCATTGTGTGCATTTCCTCTTCATTCTGTTGTTTTATTTACCATCCAGAAGCTTTTGAATTTAAAGTGATTCTAGTTGCTAATCTTTGCTTTTGTTTCCAGAGCTACTTAATTCCTATTGAGAAAATAGAACGGTATAATTTAGGCAGCAAGAGTCCAGCCTGAGGATGGCGGGTGGGCTGGTTTGGTCACTGTATTAGCTTTTTTGTCCATGTGACAAAGATCTGAGAGACACAAAAGTTAAAAGATTTATTTTTAGATATTTCAATTCATGATCAGTCAGTGCCAATGCTTTTACATATGTGCTAAGGCGAAAGCGTCCTGGCTGGAGGCTAGGGCAGCAGAAAGCTGTTCACTGTCTGGGAGCAAGGATCACGGAGAAGAGGGACACAGAGGAAGAATCCAGGGACGAGATGCAGCCTCCAGGCTCGTGTCTCCATGACTCGCTCCCTTCTGTGGATGTCGCCTCCTAAGTTTCAGCTGCTTCCAACAATGTCATCACGTAAGAAACATGCTAATGGATTACCCTGCTAGTGGTGGAAGAGTCCTCATAACCTGATTGTGTTCCTGCATGCTTACTTCTGAACACATGAACTTTTATGGGAATAGTTTAGATTTAAAATGCAATAGATAATTTTTAACAGGTGGTTGTGTTAATGGGGTGCTGTGCTGCTCAGAATTACCTTCCAGGGTTGGTCTTGTCCTATCAAAAGAACAGGAAAAGACAAGTGAACATTGTAATGGTTCCATATTTATTAAAGAGAAAGTAGGGGAAAAAGTGTGTTGCAGAGTGAATGTGGAACAGTTAAGTAGGAAAAGAAATACGGCCTGTAGAGTGCTGGATACACTAGTGAAAAGATTCACCAGAGGCATAGACTTTATGGCTGCTGCCTTTATATCCCCATTCTGGTGTCAAATCCAGGGTATCCAGGGTATCCTTCTGTGCCAGAAGAATTGAGGATGGCATTCTCTGGCGTCAGGCACAAGTCTTGGAAGTGCTGCGTGCGTGTGTCTTGGGCATTTCTGATTGACAGGTCTCTATGATTTAGTTTATTCCCAATTGCTCATCCACTTTGTCATGCCCTGAATGCCAGCCTCATCTCCTCTGGAGAGGCACCAATCCCCCAATTCTTTATGGTCTGCTGAGCAGGTGGAGGTCTCTCTCTTTATAGATCCACTTTAGGATGGATGGAGGGTGGTAGGCCCTATGAACAGGGAGTTATGTGCTGTCCACTGACCGAGGCAGGTTGGGATTCACTGGCTGGTCTGAGGAAAACTTGTCAGGGGACAACAGGAAAACAGTGTCTATGTATGGAGCACAACTGAACTGCCTATTCAATGGCAAGAGCTTGGTGAATTTGTCAAGAGAGTAATTTTACCACTGGGTGTGAGATACAGAGTCCACTTGTGAGAAGGAGTAGGTGAGATTTCCTGCTTCCCATGGGAGAGAATACATGGTGAGACAGATGAGCAATCTCCTGGGACCCATCGCTCCAGCAAAATTACCCACTATGGACGCGAGTCAAAATGCAAGTGCCTGTTTAAACTGTGGTGGATTAGGGGTCATTTATGATTCTATTTATCTGTATCTGAAGAGGAAGTGGGCTCTTGGGTTTTGAAGAGGAACCTCAGATCTTCCATGGGTTCACAGTGCAGCATTAGAAAACAGTGAAGGTGGCCTGAGTTTTCCAGGGTTACAGCAAACACAGAGCGGGAAAGCTTTGTGACCTATCAGGTGGTCACTTCTAGTCCTACTCCTGTGAAAATTTGGGTGACCACTTTCCATGCTGGGATTTTGTGGCTTGTTATCGTGTCCCTGGGGAAAGGATCAGTTTGTTTTCTAGATTGGTTTGAATGGTTGGTCAGGATGGAATAAGGTGTACATCTTGAGGGCTGTAAGGCTGCCCTTCTTGCTTCTCTATCAACATTTTGATTTCCCAAAGAGACTTCAGATCTGTCCCTTTGGTGACTCTGGCAGTAAGTGACACCGACTTGCCTAATAAGACAGAAGCTTCCAGCAACTGTATTGCTTATCAGTTAGCAAGAACTTTGCTCCTTGGTTTGTTAAGTGAACATGTAGCACCAGAAAGACGTATTTGGAACATTTGACCTTTGAATTGATGCCTCCGGGAAGGTGTAAAGAAGTTCTAATAGGAGTTCTTTCCACTTCAGTTATAGATCCAGAGAAAGGTTTTCCAGTGAAGGAAGTTAAAACCATCTAGGGTCACATGAAATTTCCCTTTAGGAGATGGAGATGTCTGCAGACAAGGCAGATTGGTCTGGGCTTGCCCTATCCTCTTCTCTACTTGGCCCATTGCCTCCCAGAAAGTGGGGCCAACAGCTCCTCAGGCACAATGTTTCCCTGACACGGAGCAAAGATGGGATGGCTTGGGACAGTGATGTTTCTGGTGTCCAGCCATTTCACAGCAGCCTTGCTGCCTCTCAGTTTTCACTTGGACAGTTAGGTGTCCTTAAAGGATTGCAGATTGTGACTACCATGATTTTCATCTGTCATTTTCTTTTAGGCCTTCTTTTTTAAATTTTCATTGAAATGATGATTATTTGATACAGCACAGACTTCAGGTCATAGAAGTCTGAGAGTGGAAACCAACCAGGATTCTTTGAAAATAGTAGGTCTCTCTGGGGCACTAGCCCCTGGTAGAAACTGGTAGGAGAGACCCATACTCCCTTGATAATCAGTGGGTATCTGAGAACACGACCATGAAAATTTTTGGTTTCTTCTTTCTTTGAGTCTTTCTTAATTACCATGGATTTTTAGTCTTTTCAGAGATGAAGAGCCATAAAACTGAATGGGAGGGATTTTACACTGTCTTCCATGCCTTTTGCAAGAATGATCTACTGAAAAATCGTAATTTAAATTGCCATTTGGTATCTAACTTTGCCATTTCCTACTTTATACTTGTCCCAAAATGCACTGCAATAAAGGATAAGTTGTGTTGTGTTCAGGGTCAAATTGTTCCCACTTTTGGAGAATATAGCCTCATGGTGAGATCTGCAAGGTGTCTCCTGACGTTCTGGGGCATATGGGAAGAGAGAAGTCTGGGTCTGTTGTCCTTTGATGGTGTTAAGGATTCACAGAGCACCATTTGTGAGACTGAAATGCCAGACAGATGTTTCCATCTGAAGTGGCACTAGTGCCTTCATGGTGGAGCCCTCTGGAGGCTGTTGGTCAGTCACCTTTGAACTCTCCATACTGCAATGGCTCACTGACTCCCTAGAACGAAGGGACAGCCACCCCAGAGAGACTCTTAGCTCTTGAGTAAGGTGGACCTACCAAGGCCTTCAGGAGAAATGGTAAACTTCCACGAATTCAGCATAGAAACCTCTGGGGAATCCCTTAACTACTTGAAAAACAATGTTTCTTTCTTTTATTATAATAATACTTAGGTATTTAGTTTAAAGCAGTAGAAGTAAAAACCTCTTTTGTTGCATTTAAGAGAGAAGGAAAAAAAGTCCTTAAAAAGTTATTCACAGATGGTTGAGTTAAGCTTTACCGAGAGTGTCTTTACTCTGCTTAGGTCCTCAGGGACATTCTAAATTACCCCAATTTCTGTTACTGGGATGACTCCCTTCATGTTGCCTCAAAAAAACCCTGTTCACTGCTTACTGAGGTGTCCAGGGGTCCCTCCTGGGCTCTTCAAAGACAAGCAAAATTGTAGAAGTTTTATACATGCTAAATGTGAATGTAGGGAAAGAGAAGTGCTACGAAAAGTACTCTACAGAGTGCACATGGGCCAGTCAAGTAGGCCAAGAAGTGCACCCTGCACGGGGCAGGGCGGGCTGGTGAGTTAGCTTACCATGCACACAAGTTCACTGTGTGAACACCATGCACACACTGTCTTCTGTCTCCCCTTTCTGACGTCACATCGAGGCCAACCTATCAGAACCCTGCTTGATCTTGTGCCAGAAGAACTGAAGAGAACATTCTGTGATTGGCTGTGGGTGCAGGGCTGAGGAGAGGTTCTGTGTATGTGTCCTGAACGGCCTCAATTTCTAGATGTCTGTGACCGACAAGCCACGCCCAGTTGCCCAGGTGTCTTGTCACCCCTAATCTCTTAGCTGAGTTGTACTCAAGAGTGCAGCTCCTTCAAGGCTAGAAACCACAGTGCTTTAGAGAGTGACTAGGTCCTAGGAATGGATACAATTTTCAAATTCGAAATATTGATCTTAAAATCTATTATGACTTTTAAAATTTGTAATCTGTTGTACCACTTATTGTTGACTAAAATATGAAAGAATATATAACAGAGCACACTATCTAGACTGTAACATGAAATGATTGAAATAAAAATCCCTTTTGTAATTGAATCCTTGGCATTTGGAGTGCACATAAAAATGTGAGCTGACTCTGAGAAGGGACTTAGGTTCATGAACAGATGAATGGATAAAGAAAATGTAATATACTAATATGCCCTACAGAAGCATAAATATGAGTCACTTTTAGGAAAAATTTGAGATTATGATGGTAGGTAAAATTAAGCAGACATAGAAAATTAAACATGAGGTGATTTATTATATAAGAAACTCAAAATATAAATAATCTAAATCATCAAATATTACATATGACAGGAAGTAGGGAAGAAATCTTTTGGAGATTGGGAGTGGATATAAAGATGAAGGGAAAGGGGAAGAGGAAAAGGAAAGGGGGTAAAAAGAATCAGATTATTCATTCCTTACATGTATGTTTTTAATAGTGTTAGGAAAGGTACTAATCAAAAATAAAAACATAAAGAAATACAAATTGGAAATATCAGTGATGAATACAGTAACAATAAAGATGCATATAAAACAAAAAGATGCAACTTATATTTGAAATAAGAAGGCTTCTGAAGAGAAGTCTTTAATAATCATTCTTTGCATTCAAAATTAGTAGCTATTTTGAAGAATTTGTACAAGAATGTGATTTTTGCAGCATTGTGATAGGGCACACATCACTATAGCTGCTCAATCTCTCTCTTATGGATAGGGTTATATAAACACTGATAAAATGGCTTCTTCCAGTTTTCAGTGTTGCAGCATGTAAGAAAACATTTCTCTTCTTTCCTTCTTTTTTCATTTTCTTTTTAAAAAGTCTTCCAGGTGCCGGAAATTTTATTCTCATAAGGAAATTATGTCTAATATTGCATAATGTATTATTCTGAGAACTCTCCTATTGACCACTAAGCGTATCCATGGCTCACACACTTTCATTTGCTTTGGTCACGTACAGTGGAGTCATTCTCCTTCTCTTGACCTTCCCTTTACATGGAGGATAAAAGAGCAGAGCTCTTCCAGCAAATATTTACTTATCACTTCTTTTACTCCCTAAACTCAGGATCACAAAAAATGAACCATTTACTCTTATAGACACAACCACATCCAGCCCCAGAGACAGGCGCAGAGAACTGCTAACTTCTGTCCCAGAGTCCCCCCTGGGGGTCCTGGCTCACTCTAGACCCACCAGCCTTGGCTTTCATCCCACACGAGGCCAAGCTCCACCATGTGCCATTTGCCAGGACGCTGGAGTTGTCCTGTTCTGCACCAGGCCCTGCTGCCCTCTCTGCTGATCTGGAAAACTAGTGCTCATGTTCTCCAAGAAGTTTTGTTTTCATTACTGTGAGAGTTAACTGATCACGTCAATTTGAATAATAAATGCTCAAGTAATTTGGCTCCGTATAGTTCTCTGCAACGTTGGTAATTTGGGTGTGGAAGATCCGCCCTAGGGAGGGATGTCTCTGGAATGGGATTAAGGGAAATGGAGAAGGCAGATTGGCTTCTGGTTCTTGGAGGAGCTCATGTTCACCTTCCACTTGGACACTGCCCCCTGCCTTCCCACACAGACCCTTCAGGATCTCGATAAGGACTTTAGTGGGACACTGCAGTGGGCTCCAGCCCCTCAACTGGCTCCTTCAGCTCTCCAGTGCATGGATATCCCTTGTGGGCTCTTCCCTACCTGTGGGCAGCCACTGTGAGCCAATCCTGAAACTTCTTACATCTTTGTATATTACATTAAATCTGTTTCTCTAGTAAAACATTGATAACAATCACAGAATAAATTCTCCTCCTCATTTCACATAGAACCTGTGCTGCTAGCTAACAGGAAAACAGTGTATTGTGTCTGACATTAGCTTTTTCCTTCTTTTAGTTCAATACTTGGTAATAGCCTTTCTAGCTCTAGAGTGTGGTTTTACTTTGAAAAAGGAAACAGCAGCACTTTCCATCTAAAGCAGCTGCATGTCTATTGTTATATTTAAAAGAGACTCGTAGGGGATTTTTCATTTTCCCCCTTTCTCTAAGCAATATGACAGAAACAGCATCTGAGTAGATGATCGCAAAATCATGTTTTCCTACAAGGACAAATAGTTGAATTTCTATATCCTTAGTCAACTCCATCTGAGCCTAATGGTTTAGGGAGGCTGCTACAATTATATCTAAGCATCAATTTTTAAGAGCTTAATTGCTCATTAAATCTCAAAGCTCCCATGTAAAATAAAGGATGAGCAACCTATGCGACGGTAAAGGGTCATGCAGTATAGATGTGCCAGAGTTGCCTGGGATGCCCGTCCACAAACCTTCCCAAGGCCCAGAGCAGAGCTTCTGAGCCAGCACCCTGCAGGGAGACCCAGGGGCCTGCCTGCTTCACCACCGGAATGGAGGGCTGGGGGGTTCCTGAACCGCACTTAGAGAACGTGGCCTCAGAGTGTGGACAGCGAGTGAGCAAAAACAAGACAGTCTGTGCTCTGGGCCAAGGCACTCGGAAGGGAACGGGGCATTCTGAGGCTTCTTTGGCCAACTTCATGTTTCTTTCAGAGTGCTGAGGGGGATGGAATTGAAAGCTGAAAACAAAAGAACAGCTGCTTTCAAGCTCAATATTCAGATAAATATTTTTTCCCTTACAGTTGAAGAATCGAGCAGACTGACAGAGGAAGGACAGGTTGCTCAGAGGTGCGGGGTGAGGAAGACTGATTCTGCCTATCACACGAGGCTCACTGCACACCGCGAGCCACCGGCACAGGGTGGCTTTGGCACCGTGGCGGGAGGAACACCGTGAAGGTTCGGGCAGTTCTTGTGAGGGTCAGGGGAGGGAGAAATGAGGATCAGAAGAGCCTGAGATCCCACAGGAGGCAGAGTTAGAGTTGGAAGTACGTGATGTGCAACTTAGGTTTCCGAGCATTTTATCTCCGGAGGGGACAAGTGGCACCTGAGCAAAGGCAGTGCCCCGAGGCCACTCCAAAGAGAGGCGCGGGCCTGAAGATGAGCAATGGTGAGCAGGCTCAGACTTCCGTGTGAGCAGTTCCTAAATACAAAGTGCCTTTCTTGCCTGGCTCAGGTGGCATCTTCAGATACGTGATAATAGAGTCAGTGTAAATGTTAGGAAAATTTAGACCCCTCAACAGCTTTCCTAGCATATGCATCACACGATTCTAATTCTGGACGAGTGCGAAGCTATGTACATTTTCTGGAAAATCTGGCTGGAAATTTTCTTTTTGACAAATAATTGGCTTCATTGTTGGCTCTTCCTTGCTCTGCCACTCTGTCTCTTTGGTTAGAACACAGTGTGGAAACGTTTTTACTGTGGTCCCAGCCAAGCCATGCAGAGGTGCAGGGCAAAGCAGAGCAAATGACACAGTGAAAAGGAGGTGGGAGTGAAACAACCCCAGTGCTTACCTGTCTTGGGTTGGGTTCCCTAGAGTACCTCCTCCCCTGTAAGTGACATAACCCTCAGAGCATACAGTGAGTTAGATGGGTTCAAGTCAGCTTTATCGATGACGGAATTTGTCAGTGATGGCGAGTCAGCCTGAATGCATAAGCAAAATAATTCACATGCTGATTTTTTTCCCCCTGAATTTTAGGGAAAAGAGAATTCTGCATTCACTATTTTATTACTCTTTTTATTCTTATATTTTATTGCATGTATTTGCAATATGTAACAATTATATTAATCATGGAGAATTGGTACACAGACATAGCACACCTTAATTCTCTTAATGTTCTCTTTCATACTACTCTCTCCTATTTCCCTCCATCTCTTGGTTCTCTTCACATTTGCAAGTGATTTATCTCTTTGTTTTTTACTTCTGTTCTTCTTTTGCTCTTTACTTATATTTTGGGTATAAGAGAAACCATGGAATATTTAAGCTTTGTGTCTGGTTTATTGCTCTTAACATTATAGTCTTGTGGTGCATCGATTTTCCTACAAATGACACAAATTTACCCTTCTTTATGGCAAAGCAGCACCCTGTTTTGTATAAATATAGCACTTTATCTATTCATTTGTTAATGGGCATAGAGATTGCTTATCTAATTTAACTATTGTGAGCTGTGCTGCTTTCAACATGGGTATATATTTTCTCTGCAATATGATCTCTTTATCTCTTTTGGGAAGTTATCTACAAGGGGACTGGCTGGGGTCAAAAGGAATTTCTGTTTTTAGTTTTTTGAGGAATTTCTACATTGATTTCCAATCTCCATACTGATTCTCAGTATTACTCATTTTCAAAGTCCACCTTTCCACCCCCCAACCTGTCCTTCCTTCCACTCATCCCTCTACCTAGTCACTCTTTCAGTACATAGTTGTAAAAGATGTATTCCCTGGGTCCCTCCCTGCAGGTTCCACATACTTTGCAGCAGCATAATTCAGAGAACCAAGATTTGTATCACAATAGAGCCTCAGAAGACGCCCAAACTACACTCATGCCCCAGTAGTGGGCATCTTTAAAGTGGACCCTGTTCTGAGAAGATTAAAGTACCATAAATAATTCTGGAGCCCACATGGAAGGCTGTTTGCAAATAATGCTACATCTGCAGTGAGAAAGGACAGATTGAAAGATCTAAGACCTGGATACTGATATAGAAGATGAACTCAACAGAATAAACACAGTTGTCAAATGTGGTCATTGATACTATGCAGATATTGCTAATGTACTAATACTAATTCTTTTACTGTCTATACATGTGAACATCATTGTGTGATGAAAGAAGAGCTCTTCTTTCCTGATTTAATACTAATAAAAAGATATTGTTCTCAAATGTATACTATTTCACTAGACTGCATTGTAAGCAAAAATGTTTGAAAATATTCTTAAGAAACAACTGAAATGAAGATATCCTCAAGATAAGATATCCTAGTTACTTAGGCTAGGGAGCTTTTCTGAAAATACTTTATGCTTCTTTTTATCAAGGAAGTTCTATGCTGAAAAATGACAAATGAAGTAGTATGCCTAATGATATAGTAAGTGAAGTTCGTACCCATTTTATCAAGAGGTGAGGAAGCTGACTATGGCCAGCTGTGATTCCATGCTGAGGTATGAAGGTTATCAAGGACAAAAATCCTTTCAAAAATATATACAAATAAGCTTTTAATGATTCTTCAAAGCAATAAAATAAGTTGGCCTCAAATTCATCAAGATGATAATTTTGCATCTGCATATGTGCTATTTCTATAAAGTACTTGAATTATTAATGATCCTGATACTTCTTTGCAAGAAAGGTAATATTTTTAGTAGATAAGATTGGAAAGAAAAAAATGGACATCAATGTGGACAGAAGTGAAGTTTTCATAGATTTTGACATAGTCCATTATAAAAAACAATTTTTACTTGTACAGAGTATGATCTTGATGTTGCATATGCATTAAGAGCTATTACAGAAATTTGATAAAACAATTTGAATTTCACTGTTCTTTAAAAAACAGCCACATTTAAAAATTATTCATTTGGAATACATGCATGTAATTGAGATATAAACCAAGTTACACAACAACGTCATAGCGTAACATTTTAGAACTGTCTATAGGAAGTAAAGGATTGATGATAAATTTAGTAAATATGACACTATTTTCACTGAGTTAAAAATGGATATCCTAAGATACACAATTACGTTCACATATCAATAGTTTCAACAATGTTCTCTTCTCCCTGTTGTTTTTTTCTGAATAAGTTAATTGAAATGGAATATTGTCTCAATTGACTTAATTTTTGTGTATGTTTTAAATTTGCACTAACAATTCACATATTAATTTATAAAATCATTTTTTGGGGTAAGTGATGAGGGCAAAGAAGAAATGTGGTGGTAAAAAAGAGGAAACAAGGGGCCGGGGAGTTGGCTCAGTGGTTCCGGCGCCTGTCTCGCAAGCGCAAGGACCCGGGTTCGATTCCCCGGTAACCACATAACAATACTGGTTGTGGAGACTCACACCCAGCAGCAACCAGTACCACATACCACAGTGCCGGGCGTGGTGGCTCACGCCTGTAATCCCAGCACTTGGGAGGCAGAGGCAGAGGCAGAAGGATTGCTGTGATGTGATTTTGAGGATGAGCTCAGGGCCAGCCTGAACCACAAAGTGAGACCCTGTCTCAAAAAACCTAAAAAAAAAAGAGAGGAAACAAAGCTTAGGCATTTGGAGGATGGGGAGGGTGTAGGGTGAGCAGGGGAATGGGAAGAAACGAGAATTAAGTCGTGTTGTACACAAATTCTCCGTGTTGAGTGTGATCAGGATGTGCATATAAAATGTACCAATAAAGATTGGAATCTTAAAAGATCATTAAATAATAAAAAATTAGTATATGTTTCTGATTGTTAGTAGAAAATACAGTGAGTTCTTCCAACAAACATTTTGAGAAGCAGTAACCTAGAATCTAAGGAGCCACAGAAAACAACAAAAAGGACAATAGAAAATAAGCAAAAGTTAGAAACAGGTAATTTATAGAAGTAGCCAAAGTTCTAATATATATATGAAAAAATACTCAAATTCATTGACAACTGCAGAATTGCAAGTTAAAATGATGATGAGATATTATATGTATTATGGAAGTGTAAGTCAAAGCCAGACCACTCCGACTGCTGGCAAGGGTGCAAGAAAGCAAGAACCTTCACGTGGCTATTTTCCAACTAATTGGTTTCACTCAGGAAATGTAGTCTGTGCACTACTCAGTAGTGACTCAGTGATTCTGCATCTGGATAAAAGCATCAAAGGAAGCGGCTCCCCGTCTCCTGAGGAGACCTCCAGGCAGCGCCCATGTTCTGTCGCAGAATCGCTTGTCCTCCACAGGGTCGGGGCTGCTCCCCGAGCTCCCACCCCTCACCGCCTGGCTCAGTGGCCGTCACAGGCCACAGGGCTCTCAGAGTGAGGCCTCTTTCTTGTTAGGGGCGGGATGGGCTGGTTGCCTTGTATCCCCATTACTCATTCTTCACTCCTTCCCTATGAGCCCCCGTTTCTTTGTGTTCAGTTTGTATTTATACCTGTGTTCATGCTCGTGCACAAATACCTTGCTTTGCATATTTTACACCCAGCACTCAATTC
The DNA here is from genome assembly GCA_004026965.1 of Petromus typicus. NCBI lineage: Eukaryota > Metazoa > Chordata > Mammalia > Rodentia > Petromuridae > Petromus > Petromus typicus. The sequence goes on along the minus strand of PVIR01002471.1, from coordinate 50,370 downwards.
CTGACCCAAGGCCTCTTGAGTCACTCTACTGTGTCTCAGGAAGCTACTCAAGCTATAATGTCCCAGCTGAAGTTTTCATTCTTTGGTAGGTCATCTCCTCTATTTAGCTTTTTTTTTCTCTCATCAGAGTTTTAATTAAGCAACTCCATCTTTGGCAGTTTAATCTCTGATCTTCCTAACTTGCTATGTGCTTGTTTCTTCACTTGTTTCTTCACATTTATTCTGATTTGGGGGCCTTGTGTTGACGCAGACCCAGCATTACACATCTTAACCAGCAAGTAGTATGCCAGGGAGTCCTGGGCCCCGGCCTTCACAGGCATTACGTTTCTCAAGCAGCTTGTTACATCGAGCAGGCAGAAAAAGGCAGCAGAGATAGGATGCACAGGCAGGAGGGAAGGCCGCGCAGTGACAGTCTGCAGCCAGCGGGACCTGGGAGACACCCAGAGACAATGGCTGCGGGCGCCAGCCTTCACGCCTTGCTGCCCCAATGCTGCCCCCGTCCCACTGTGGGAATTCAATCGCTTCTCATGAAGTTATTTCCACTCCTCGCTGCTCACGCTCTATCTTGTTATATTTCTCTGGTATTTTCTCTTTGTGCCTCAGAACACCCGCAAGAGGATTTGTGGTGTTTCAGCGTCTCTCTCTGCCCCAGATTCTGAGTCTGTGGTTGCCATGGGTCAGTGAGTGACCACTGGAATAGAGTTAGGCCCTGAGGAAAAACTCACAACAACGTAATAGATAAAGAAAGGTCTCCTCTGAGCAGCGACCTTTATCCTCCTCACCAGCCGTGGTAGACGATAATTTGGAGGAAAAAGGCAGCAGTCAAGAGAATTGTATTTAGTTTTCAAAAAAATTGTTCCATTATTTCCAGTGTTTGCTTAACAAAATTTAAACAGAAACAGACCTCTGGAGAAACCACCAAACACTTTACTTTTGTTTCCTCTTTGAGAACTCCTTTTGCTGTTTTTATGTTCTAAGTTTCAGTGTGAATTTTTCTTTTTCAGGTGGACCTGCAGAATGCAGTTGCTAATTTATTCTGACCAGACCTTCTATCTGGTGAAAAGGCTCTGGTGCTGTGTGCTCGTGAGCTCCATCGCAGACCCACCACTCAGCTTAAGGAGGATTTATAGGTCAATATTCTTAAAAGGAAGTTAGTTCTTTTCTCCCATACCTCGTTCCTTTGACACTCATTTTCTTTTTGTTCTGATTTTCAGAAAGTGAGTATCTTTTCCCTAAACAGATGCTGATAACACATCAATGGAAGGAGCAGTACACATCTGGGTGACGCGAGATCTATTCTTATCCTGGCCTGCTGGGGAATACTCTCTGACCTGTCATTCTTCTTGGTAAAACTGAGCCTAATTTAAAGATAAATTGTCCAGAGCTGCCGCGAAGCAGAAGCAAAGATAAAGTTAATGGGAATGTGATTCGATTTATAAAAATCTGATTTACGCCCAACTTTTCAGTAGCACATTTATAACCTCAAATGAAGAACAACAAAGGAAACAACAAATTTCTCGAGCTTTCATTATGAAATCAAATAGTAGGGAATGACAAGATACAGAGGCAATTACTCAGTATCAACAGGGCTGACACACTCAACTCCGGCTTGTTAGGAAAAAAATGATTACATTCCTTGAACCATAAGCTCATTGTCTTTTTAATCTCAAGACAGACTAGGGAAACACAGGCGAGACTGGTAGGTTGTAAAGCGAGAGAGCCTTTTGTTATCGGAAACACTGTGCGCAGCTCCGTCCTGTGAGCATAGTTCTTAGCCGAGACGTTAGCTGTTCAGTGAGCGACCTGGCCCCTGCAGTCTTCCTCCTCTTTCTAGACACAAGCAAACGTGTCACCTCTTCTCCAGCAAGTGATATGCCAGAGAGTCCTGGGCCCTGGCATTCACAGGCATTTGTAGGTCCTGGGCCTTCTTTTTCTGCCACGGTAAATGTCAAAGTGGATGCTGATCTGCCAGGACCTCAAAGAGGCACATAGGGCAGAGGCCGGAGGATGGCTGGGATGTCAATGTTGTTTTGTAGTAAATTACTCCAGTTAGTATTTGCTACTGGGCCATAAACAGGTATATGCAGATTAATATGACCTCCTAAATGTTGCCAATTCTGTCTTCATACTATTTGTTGCTCTGTTACCATCTTCTCAAATGTTTTATTAAATTTTTTCTTTTTAGAGGTGTAGGAGATTGAATCCAAAGCCTTCACATTAAGCTACATCCACAATCTTTTTTATTTTTTAATTTGACACAGGTACTCACTAAATCACTAAGTTGCCCAGGTGGACTTGAGCTTGCGGTCCTCTTGTCTCAGCCTGACAGAGTCCTGCAATTCCAGGCAGGCACTGGAATGCCTCACTATTTTATTTTTTAATAACAGAAACATATTTAAGAGCTAAGGACAATGCCAACAAACCCTCACAGTCCCGGAATATCCATTCAACTTTATCTCAGAGCTTTTGCGTTTCTTCCACGTACTGCTTAATAAGAACATATTAGGTATTTCTAGAAAAAAAAAGTCCATTTCTGGTACTTCAACCAGTAATTTCCTCAATTGAGTGTCTTTACTTACATAGAAACATCTTTTATTTAAAGAAAGTCATAAGCTTCAGGGCTGACAGTAAACTAGTCTTTAACTATTATTAAAAGATCTGAGGACTTATGAGCAGTAGACTGTTCATTTTAAGACAAGTGGGAAAATACAGTTGTGCTAAATTTATATTACAAAGGTTATCGTGAACGTGAACACTTTCCTGACATAGCCTAGTGTTTACCAAGTAATTTTCAACACAAAACCCAAAATAAAGGCAAAAGTTTTATGCAATTATTTCAAATGTAGATGCTTTATAAATATATTTATTAAGGTTAGATTTAAAATTATACATTTAGTTCAGTAATTAACAAACATCTATTCAAAACTTCAAGGATTACTTGAATTTATTACTATGCAAATATCTTTCATAGGCGACTTTTATGGGCAATGATTTTTAAAAATTCCATAGTCTGTCAAGTATTTAGGGCAAATATCATACACTGAATGAAGAACTTACATCGATGGAGGTATAGAAACTTGGCAAAGCCATACAGTTAGGAATGATGTGGTCAGGTCCAAACGATGACATCCAGTACAGGATGTCTGCTTGTTGTCTTTATTCTTCAATACTCTAATTTTATGAGTAAGAAGATAGAGGAAAGGAAATGTTGATTAAATGGGTCAAAAATCCCACATTAAGAGCGCATGGTTTTCAGACTTGACTCCAAACCTGCCCAGAAAGAAATGACTTTGATTTCATTGTGCTGAGGCATCCTGAACCTAGTGCCTAAGTATAAAGTCTTATACAACCATTAAACGCAGCATTGTGCAAGTGGTCCTAAGACACTTAAATGGATTTCCCACTTAGTTTTTTCTTTTTTTAAGTAGGATTGTCAAATTTAAACAGAGCACATCTTCTAGTTAATTTGAATTTCAATTGGACAATGATTTCATGTTTTTAGTGTAAGTATATTTCAGGCAGTACTCCAAACACAGTGACAACTTATGTATGTTTAGCTAAAATATACGTATGATGGAATCCCTTCTATTTTATTAGATATATTTTCCAGGTTTTTCATTTAAACATTTAATGAATGAGTATTTACTGTATTGCTTTTTGTTATGTTTTTGGAGGACAGCTAGCGTAAGAATCTATCATTTGTACTTGGTGTTTATGTACTTGGACTCAGTAAAACTGGTGGGATGAGAAAAGTCAATACTCGCAGTGGGTGGGATTTGTCAAATGGACACAGATACAAACTGATTTTCACATCATTCTGTTATGACAACGTAACAGCTCCTCTTCCTCTATTTCCTTGTCATAGAGATAAAGGGTTTCCGTATTAGTATCACATACACGAGAGCTGGACGGTAGTATTCCCTGCCCGGTGCAGGTGCTTGTGGTCCTGGCTCGTGTTAACCCTGTGCCGTCGATTAGCACCATCAGGATTTGGTTCACAAGTCAGACCTTGGGAAGAACTCTCAGTTTGCATATAAATTTACTGCATCAATCTTAACTGCATTATTACATTTTTCCTTCATTTCTAGGAAATCACGGGTAGTTTAAAAAAACACTATGCAAGTTTGATTAAAAATAGTAAACTCTTCTTGTTTTGGTATTTCCTTCATTAAGTAACCTATTTTTTGTCTTCATGATTTCTCTATTTATTGTGATGGAGAACGCAGGGATTGCTATGTCACAAGCAATGCAAGACCAATAGGCTTGTTACAGAAACATCAATAAAATAGGGGACTTGTGGTTGTTTGGAAAAGGGCTTTTGATTGACTCTTCACTCTTATCTCTTAATCATTAAAGTAAGCTGGCTGATCTGAGACAAGGGTGACTCGCTTCCAAATTCACATTCTTTCAGGCCTATTTTCTGAAATTTCTGGTTAATTGTGTGCAAATAACTTCTAGTGTTTGCATTTTCTATAAAATATGATTAAATTTATTGCATTTACTAACAAAAATATTGAAAAAAATGAATAATTTATACTATGTGAATGCAAATTTTATAATAATAAAAGTATATAAGTGGAAAGAAGCAAATTTTTCATCATGTGGATGAGTGAAATCTTCATTTAATTCCAGTGAGTCACACCTTGCTCTTTCAGTTACTGCAGCTCAGTGGCGGGGGCTTGAGGTCTAGAAGGCAGGATTAGAGGCCCTGCCAGTCTGCACAGCGCCTCCTCTTCTCACTTCAACCTGCTGGTCATCTTGCCTGCCTTTTCCTCTGAAGGACTGTAAAATGCACCAAGCTGAAATTAAAACCAAAGCAAGTTGTACCTAAGAAAATACTTGTAAATAATTTTCCTTTTTAAAGAGAGCACAAATAAAAGGTCTCTAGTTACTATATTTGCTTAATTTCAGTGTTTCACACCGCGTACCTTATCTGTGCGTGGTGGCATGTATTTCCCTGCAGTGACTGTCACGTGTCGCTGCTCAGAGCGGTGGAAGAGTATCCGTGCTGTCTGTGGGCAGTGGGGAGGGGTCCCAGCCGCCACCGTCTTTCCTGCCAGCACTTTCATACCCAGTTCTGAGCACTGCCAGAGGTGGCTTCCCTCCTTGGGGAGGCGGCTGCCTTCTTGCCTGGCCCAAGCTTAGACCTGTCAGGCTTCGAGGAGCCTGCATCTTCCCTCTGGCCCCGTCAGTGGGACAGTGACCCTGGGAACCTGAAATCAAGTTGCTTTGAGTCTCAGTCGTATCACCCCTCTCCCCAAATGGCGTCTGCCAGCCAGTCTGGCGGTGCGCAGTGGTGTCAGCCAGCTGTGGCCTGCCTCAGGGCAGACATGTCGCAGGAAGCCCGTGAGCTGCCTTTGTGGTTCAAGACAGCCATGCGCTCCGCTGTTGCTAGCACCAGCGGCCCAGTCCACCATGCTCCCCTGGAGCTCTCCACCTGGGGCCCACTTTACCTCTGTGGAGACATGTTCACCTCCGTCGGAGCTGGATGAACTTCACACTTCTTTGTTCTGGTCCTTTTTTTTTTTTTCCTGCTGTTTCCGCAGCTTTTTTGTAGACTCTAATTTTCCTGTTAGTTTCATCCCAGTTCCTGAAGAACTGTTTTCTTCTTTTCTTCCTTAGCTTGATATTTTCCAAGTGTCTGGAGTTCAGGTCTTAGAGAAGTTGAATTTTGCTGCAATTTTGCTGCTGATCATAGTTCTCATTTATATGTGAATCTTCTCAACTTTGAAAATGCTAACATTAGGCAGGGAATGTAGTAAGCCATCCTTATAATTACTAAGTCGAGCTTCTTTGCCGCTCACGTGACCCAGTTAGCTGGCTTCCCCTTAGTGCTCTAGAGAATGACAACATGCAGGAAATTCAATTCCAGATGCAGGACGCAGAGTAATCTCTTCAAGTTGGAGAACATTGGTACCTGGGGAAACATCCCATGAAGTCATGTGCACTGGAGAGCTTTTGTGGAGCTCATTATCAAAAGGGAACATTAGGCAGGAATCTGGCAGAGAAAATGTAATCAGGATTTATAATTAACTGAGAACAGAATTTATAAACTTGATTATAATTGTAGGGTTTCTAGGCCCCTTTCCAAATATCAGCCACATGCTCCGCAAGTATAAAACAAGAATTTGTACACTAAGAATTCTTCATTATGATTCCTGTAGCAGTTAGGAAACCTTCCATAGGTTTAATCTCATACTGAAAAATGGCAGATCTTTCGTAGAAACTCTGATAAACTGTATCTCTGGTTGGCCCAGTCTAGATGTACTTAAAAGAAGTTCTCAAGCTAAAAATCTGTGAAAGATCATCTCAGTGGAAGCATTTGCATTTTATAAGTTTTTCTTATCCTGAAAGAACTAGAGGTAGCACGTTCTCTTCCTTTCCATTTGTTTTACTGCTGATCTCTCAGGAGTTCGGCAGCGGCAACACTGTTTTGTGGAACTGGCTCCCAGGGACCTGTGAGCTGTGGGGGTTTTGGGTGCTGAGATCTGACACAGGGCAGCAGCAAGGGCTTGGAAATGGAACGCCTCGTTTGGTGATGACTCACTGCACACAGAGCTCAGCAGCAAGACAGAAACATAGTGTCATGTTCAGTATTGGGTTTTATACTTAGACTGATCACTATGCAAAACTTGGTCTTCTTATTTACTGGCTGTGGAGAGTATGAGTACTTCTAAACCTAAGACTCAAATTCTTCATCTGTAAAATGGAATTAATAAAGACAAAATGCTATGTTATCTAAAACTGAGGTGTAAACCCTACAATCCTGACACACCATGGATGATCAAATAAGGGCACCTGTTTTTGTTTTGCGATTTCACTGAAAAATTCTTAGCTGGAATGTTGCCATCTATATATCCCCGTATTCTGCTAAAGGATATTATAATAACACTATTTATCTTTACCTCTTGATTAAAGTGTGTACTAGGGGCTGATATTTAACAATATGGATGCAACACTAAGTGCAGTGATTACCTATGTGTAAATTTCTAGGTTGAAAATAGGAAAATCTTTAAAACTTCAAATTCTTAATGTTGATTGTGATTGACATGAAAGTTACTAGTCACTTTAAAGCTTCCTGACTCTAAGGGTCTTACAGTTTGTTTAGTGAGGACGATGGGCAAAAAGCAAGACAAGTTAAAGCAGACAGTTACTGCATTTATGTTGCTCATGGCTGAAGGACTGACCCAGAAGGAGAAAGCTGGGTGGGAGGAGCCGGAGGTCCTGAGCAACAGCCCTGTGCTGGGAGTGTGAGATCACAGTGAGAGCCCCGCGTCCTGTCGGTCTATGCAGGAGCGTCTGCGGGGCGTCTCCTGAGTCTTCCGCCAGTTCGGTGTTTTACTCTCTGTCTCTCAGCACATAGGACAGAGATCATAACAAGTGACCAATAAAGTGTACTTTAATGTGTTTTGTTACCAACTATAAATAATGAAATGCTGACTCGCAGTGGAGGTTGCTTACCATTGGTTCCTACTCTAACATAACACTCATCTATTATTGTGTTTTACCTTGAGAAAAATATCTATAACTTGCACATGTTTTTTGACCAAACTAAAATTATTAAGCTATCAAAGCAGAGTTAATCAGCTTGTGTTCAGAAAAAAAAATGAACTAGCAAACTAGGATGTGTAAGAGAAGGTGTACTGGGACACTTAACCACACAGGTAGAGTAAAGGAATTATATTTAATGAATCCCTTGATAGAAAAGAAGGGCCTTGTCCTATGGGTCTAAGTTGTTGAAACAAAACCTAGTAAGAGTCCGTATTCTAAGGGACATTTTTTCTGTTTGATTGCTTGAGACAGGATCTCATTGTGTTTCTAGGCTGGTCGGGAATTTAACTTTCCGACTCCCGTGATCCCGTCTCTGAGCTTTGTGTGAGCCACCACCCTCGGTGCGCAAAGAGCAGTTTAAAAAATCATCAGAAATTGTTTTTTTTGTGAAACAGAATTAAATTGTTTTTGGTGAAAGTCAAGTTTAAGGTAGGGCGAAGTACACTCTGCTCTTTACGCTATTTATTCTTTAAGTGAAATAACTTTCACTTTTAAGCGTATTGCTCCTGGTAAACTAATTTTAATCTGTATCTGTACATCCACATGCACATTCAGATGCATTTACATCTGTAAGTCTGTGGGTGTGAATTTGGGTGTAAATGTCTGTGCCTTCTGATATCCTCCTTAACAGAAGGTTGATCTGCTTTGGTTGCACAGTTTTAATGGAATAATGGGTAGATAGTGACAGCATGATAGTCCTGCCATTATTCTTCTCTTGACTTTTTTCCATGTGTATCCAGGTGAACATGTGAGATTTATCTCAGGCTCAAGGGCCCAGGAGGATCTAGTGGGAGCCCGTCATCCCGGTCAGTCACTCAAGGACTCCTAGCACCCACTCCTGTGCGTTCTGGTCTGAACTGGCCCAGGCTCAGTGGGCGAGTTCCGCACACTGCTGGGCCAGCAGCGTGGGACTGATGCAAGAGTTCCCGTCTCCACTGTGCTCACACAGCGCCTCGGTTCTGTTCCTATCTGCCCTAGAGCAGTTCAACTTGCACTCCATACTCGTGTGTTTTGCTCATCCTCTCTGCTTCCACCACCATGTTTTTACTGTGCTGGATATCTCTTTGTTTTGCAAGCAGCCAGATCCGTGGCTGACTCAGGACTTCACCTGGTTGATTCCTTGTGCCTGGAAAGCTTTCATCTGACCTTCTTGCCTTCAGTGTTACTGGTTCCGAGAGGCCTTCACTGACCGTGTGTGTTAGTCAAGACACTCCAGAAGCCAGGGTAGATGGGAAAATAGGTGCTTAGGTGGAGAAGTAGATAAATGGATATAGGTGTGGGTCGATAGCTGATAGGCAGATAGTTGTGAGGCATTTATTGGAGGGGCTGGTTCCTGTGATTATGGAGACTCCGGAGCCCTGCTCTAGGCCTTCTGCAAGCTAAAGAGTCTTAGAAGACAGTAGCCTGAACTGGTCTAACTCCAAAGGCCATGGAACCAGGAAGTAAGTGGTGTAACTCTCAGTTCAAGACAGAAAGCCTGAAAAATTTGGATATTTCTGGTGAAGTTTGAGCCCAAAGTCTACAGAACTGGGAGTTTCTGTCCAAGGGCAGCAGATAGCTCAAGGAGAACGGAATGAATCTGCCTTTGTTTTCTCTGTTGGGTTCCGCTTGGGCTCCCGAGCAGTCAGACAGTGCCTGTGCTAGCTGCGGAGAGATGTTCCCAGCTGTCTTGCCAACTCCCACATTCTCCTCTGGGAATAGCCTCCTGGGCACAGCAGAGACATGGCGCTGTCAGCTCTCTGGACTTCTTGCCTCAGTCAAGTAGACAATAAAAGTTACTGTAGCACCACCCAGCTATACTATGTGTTCGTCACTCTTTCCCAGATTATTTTGTTTCAATTCTCTACAGAATTTAGCACTGTCAGCTATTTTCTTATTTGTGTCCTTTATATATGCATTTATGTGTTTTTTTCTTTTTCACTTCCGCTGAATGTACAACTGTCCATCAGTGTCCATGAGAAATTTTTTCCAGGATTGCTGTGGATATTAAACCCTGGGATACTCTAGTCACTTGTGCAAAATGGAATAGTAATGCTTATGATCTTAGTACATGCCTATCCAGAATACTTATAATACTGTATGCAATGTACATATTCTGTAAATAGTTGTTATACAATATTATTCAGAGGATAATGACAAGGAGAAAATCTGCATGTGTTCAATTCAGGTGCAACTGTTTGTGAATATTTTTGATCTGCAGATGAATCTGTAAGTGTGGAATTCATGGATACAGAGGCTAAAGATAATTTCAGTTAGTATAAAGCTCATCGGTCACTCACCACAGCACCCAAAGGATCAGCACCTATCACGGAAGAGGTTTGTGGTGCAGAGACATTGAACACTGTCAGGCTAAAGGACTGAAGTCTCAAAGTGAAGATGTCTTGGAATGAGTCCTTTATAGCTATTTCCAGCTCCAACTCTTTGAGTCGTGGACCTTGGTTTCTAAAAGGCACGTGGACTCGGGCACTTCTCAGGGGTGTTGATCATATGATGTAGCCTGGAAACTAAAAGGCAGTTTACTGCACGCAGTTCTAAGGGCCGTGTGAAATCTCAGTCAGCTCTGGCGAAGAAAATGATAATATCTGAATGGATCCTCATTAACTAGTATGACTAATAGAGTATTCCAGAGAAATTAGGCTGCTAAATACCTTGCTTCCAAATCTCTTTAGCCACCCCTCCAGGAACATCAAAGAAAACCAGCGAACAAAAACACGGTGGTTAAGTTGGAGCTGAAGATTTCTACACAAGGAGAAGCCCCTCTGCAGTCCAGGCAACTGTTTACAGCTCATCCCGCTTACACAAAGATGTGTGATGTCCCAAAACTGTGACACCCAGAGCGTCCTAATGCTCACAAGAGTTTATGCAAGTTAATAATTTCCAATCCAGTGAAGCATTGGTGTACAGATTTAATTTGTTTTACGATGTGGGGGTGAATAGCTGTGTGTGCGTTTGTGTGAGAAAGAAGCTCCGGTCCTGTTCGCCACCCAAGTTTGTAAACAGAAGCAGTATTTTGCCAAATGGTTTTGGTTGAAACCAAATTATTTGCAAGCAGAAGCACTTGTGAAACAAAGTATCACTGTGAACTCAAGCTGTCGGTGTGCACTTCCATATCAGCATGAAGAGGACAGCTAGTAAGATGTATTTTATTTTATAACATACTATCTTTATTAGGTCTAACAGTACTTTTGTAGAATCTTTAGGTTCCCCCTCTTCAAGATTATGTTATCTGCAAACAGAAGCCAGTGAACTGCCAACCTTGCGGTTTGAATGTGTTTGTGTCCCTTGCTTCCCTGCTCTGGCTGGAGCTGCCTCACTGTGCTGAATGCAGGCGGTGAGAGCGGCCGTCCTTGCCCTGTTCTAAATCGGACAAAGAGCTTTCAGCTTTCACTGCTAAGTTTGATGGGAGATGTTTGGTTGCTATGCATATCTTTTTATTATGTTGAAGGATATTATTTCTACTTGCTGCATTGTGTTTGAAACAATGTTCAGTTTTATCAAATACTTTTTCTGCATCTTTTGAGATGATCATGTGGGCTCTGACCTTTATTCTGTTAACGTGACATATCCCATTTGTATGACTGTGTGTGTCCAATCATCATTGCTTCTCTGGGATGGGTTTCACTAGACTATGGAGAATGATTTCTCAGCAATAATTCTTACAGTAATCCTACCTTCTATTCTTTTCCTCCTATTGCCCACGTGTACGGCTCTACATCCTGGTCTCTGGCTGGAGTGCACTGGATTTCATCAGTGACTTATCGTTTGCTTCCCTTCTTATCTGCTTCTCCACTCAACCAAGAGATCATCTCTGTGGAATGCGAGGAAGGGGAAGAAACTTGAAGCTGACAAGTCAAGCTCTTCCTTGGTGGCAGAAGTTTCACTTGAAGCTGAGTGATCTTACATGTTCTTAATTTTTGATTGCATTCCTCATATTTACCAACACTTCCAAATCTAATAAACAAGAGCTGAAAAGCAATTTTTAGTTTTTATGTAACATTTTGGAGCAGAAGGGCATACTATTCCTAAACTAATTAACTTGTGGTAGCAATTTGTGTTATGAAACAGAAATTAATGTGCAGTACATTGATGAGTAATTGCTACTGAGTTGTACAAAGAAGGGAGGAGAACCAGCTAGGAAGCATTTGTACTGCAGTCCCTGCTCAGAACTGCATCAGCTGCTCACATGAAGGCAATGGAGCTGGCTAGGAGGGGAGAGTAGAACTTTCTTTTTCTTTTTTTCTTAGACAGATCTCATTATATATATCTCAGGCTGGTCTTGAATTCTAGGAGATTCTCTTGCCTCATCTTCCTGAGTGCTGGGATCACATATGTGGGCAATCCTGCCCTGCAAGAGTTTTTTTGAGTAGAAAGGATGAGTAGACATAGATACAAATGTCGCCACATGATGTATGTATGTGAACTTCTCCTAGAAAGAGCTAGATCTTGGAGGAGGGCAGTTTTCTTCAGATAAGACAATTTTTAAAGACAGCTGGTGACCAAAAATTGTCAACAGTGACCATCTGGGAATAAATGCTTCTTTTCCATGAGGAATCTATGCAGGGGTCTGGCAGTCTACCGCACAAGACAGACGACATGGTCTGAATACCGAGCCTCCTCCAGTCATGGCCTTTCAGACAGTTCCTGTTTTCAAAGCCATCTCCTGTCTAGGCAGGCCTGTTGTGTGTATCTCAAGTTCAGGTGCAGGTGTCTGGATGTCACCATTGATGACTAAAGTGGCTGCACTGACAAGATAGAGTGATGGATACACCCTCTGTGCTGTCAGCTCACATCCCTAAAAACTTAGGGATTCGGAGGAACTCTTAAACTTTGGAAAATGTTATGCTCTAGGATTCTATGTGAAAGAAGCCTGAGCCTTTCTTCCATGACTGTTGCAGAACATGTCATAATCAAATGTTTAGGCGCCTGACTTGCTTGTCAACTATGAACTACATGGATGCTAAGATCCTCCCTCTGTAATTACCCGTTCCTCCTGATCATATCCCAGGGAGAGGACAGATAGTCTACAACCATTTTTGAGTGGTTGGATGAACTGATGAATAGACAGATATTCCATAGTGCTATGGTCCTTATGGTGTTATTTGTTCCCCTGACAACTTACGGTTACTGATTGACCCTTAGCCCTCTACACAGCAAAATACCCACAATGTAGCTTAGTGTCAAAACCCACCAGGCACGCCTGTTGTGTGTGTGTAATCGAGTTGGGGAGCATAGTATCTTTCCTTAAAGACCATCTGCATATTTTAAGAGCAGAAGGAGCTGGTGTCGTTGAAGACTCCAGATTCTAATTCAATTAGGTAGCAGACTGAGGGGAGCTGTAATTGGAATCTAATCAGGCCATCAATATTGTTAAGAGCAGTAACCAGTCAGGCACTCGTGTCAGCCTGAGGAGCACAGCCTGTGCCCAATCTTTATTTAACAGGAACGCAGTCGCACTGCAGTCACACAGAAGGAAAGTGGCTCTGTCTGTCCATGTGGCTATCGTGGAAACTAAGGAACACGGCAGGACTTAGAGTTGTCAATGTGCACACGAAAAGACAGATGGTGTAGGAAGGGAGTGACAGCAGATAGACACGCTGGAGATAAGTAGCCATAAATCAATGGCCCAGGAACTCCTGCACAAATGATGATGACAATGTGTGGGTTCTGCACACATTGGGGGTGCTCAAGAGCTCTGTAGATGGGGACGTGGAGAAAGGACCTCAGGCTATGGACATCCCTCTTCTGGGAAGGTGGTCCTTTGCAAGACATTTTCCAAAGGAAGTAACATTATAAGAGTTTCTAATGTCTGATTTTCTCATGCCATATTATACTGATAATATCTTGTAGCTCTCTGTCTCTTTTTTCTGTCTTTCTTTGTCTCTCACTCTATAACATGCTTACATTGGTACTTCATTTTTTTTCAATTGTATTGTGAAATAGGTACATTTTATATACATATCATGATTATACTCACAACTGATATCCCTACTAGGAGAATAGCAGAGTCATACTGTATTCTTAAAAAATGCTTTTCTGTGTACTAATTTTTAGCTGTAGAGGTAAAAGGACTAGATAATTCCATTCACATTGCAATGGATATTTAGAGTTTTCATCACTCATCCCTTCACTTTCCACAATACTGAACATCTTACAGGGTACCAAGCCTGGACAGGAGTCAGTACATCAGATAGACTGTTTAGACAGACAAGTCTGAAATAATATGCAGCATATAAATAACCATAATACAGTGCACAAAGTGCTCCAGTGGGCTGCAGTATGGAGCTAACCTGAGCTTTGGAAGTCAAGGAAGACTTCCTACAGGAAGAGACATTTGTGTTGAGATCAGAAAGACAGACGTTCCCAAGGTAAGTGTGGAGAATCCTGGAGGAAGTTCCGATCTGGCCAGCACAGGAAAAGCTATGTTCCGATAAATATCCCCAGAGGCCCACGTGTAAATATTTGGTGCCTCTGAGGAGATGCTATGATCTTTCAGGAGATGGGGACATGAGTGGTGTCAGCTCTCTCTCTGCTCTGCTCCTCTGTTGAGTCTGCTGCCTTTGATTTTCACTGTAGTAGTGTAGAGTTGACTAACACAGGGAGCACGAATTCCAGCTAGGAAATGACATGTGCTCACGGCTTGGTTTTAATCCTGTTGGGGATCAAAGAAGGACAACTGACACCAATGTATGACATCGTGCTGTTCCCTTTTCTTTTTATAGCCCATTTTCCTTCGTTTTAAAATGAGAATTATGATGAAACCTGCCTCTGGGAGCTGTTGGGAGGATCAAATGAATGATGTCTGTATAACGTCTAAAATAGTACTTTGTGGTTAACACCCAGTACATTTTAGTGAATAGTAACTATTATCAGTAGCAGTGACAATAACTGCTTCCAAAACACGGGATGGGTAGAATCTGTGGGTAGATGTCCTGCACGTATTCCTAGCAGGTGGCTAGACTCATATTAGATCTCAGCGTGGAAGTTGATGTGGCGAGGAGCTTGTTTTCTTCAGGACTGCAGCCTCAGAATAGCCCGTGCAGGCTCAGTGAGTCAGTACTGGTCAAGGAAAACAGCACTGTGTCCCCATCTTTGGAATGCACCAATGAAATGCCGTAGTAGCACCCACAGCAGGCCGTCATTTCTCAGTGCTGCACGGCGGGATTCCAGGGTCACGGCATCACAGGTTCCTTCCTGAAGAGGGCGCTCGTGCCGGCTCGCAGACCGAGCTCCTGGCTCTGTTTCCTCAGGTGGCGCCTCTCCTTACAAGGCCCTGGCTGCTCTGGGAGCTCCCAGCACAACCTACAGGAACCCTGTCATCTCCTGAAGCCCCCACCTCCTAACACCGTCACACAGAGCGTTGTGACTGTCACATATGAGTTTAGGGGGGACAGAAACATTCGGGCCTGTGCAGCGCCAGGTGGCTCAGGCACTATTTCTGTTGCTGAAATTATTTTGAAGAGAAGAGAGCGTGCAGAGCTTTACTCTTTAGAGCTCAATTTATATTGTTCTGCTGGGGTCTCACTGAGAACATCTGCCCTGGGCCTCAGAGCTTTCTCTTCTTTCCCTTTTTAATTTTACTTTTGGTGGCACTTGGGTTTGGGCCCGGGGAGCCCTCAACCACACTTTCACCCTTTTTATTTAAAAAAATTATTCATGTACTTGCAGTGCTGGGGATGAAACTCAGGAGCTATACACTGAGTGGCATCTCTAGCCCTTCTAAATGCTTTACTTTGAGCCAGGGTCTCACTCAACTGTCCAGGCTTGGCTCACACTTTGGCACTCTCTGGTTGAACCTCTTGAGTAGCCAGGCATGGCCATCACCCTCAGAATGCTACAGAGCTTTGGTAAGGACAGCAGCATATATTCTTTCTATAGAGAAATTTTGGAGCTGGCATTGAATCTGCAAACATAAAGCAGTTAAAATAATTTGTCTCAGTGGAAAACTCTATAATGTTTCCTGACAGAGCAGATTAAAAAAAGAAAAGAAATATGTACCTACTAAGCATATTTTAGTCTAGCTTGGACTGCCAAACGATGTCTTCTACACAGTTTGTTACTGCATTGAAATTGCACTTATTGTCATCTTGTTTCTTTAACGCCATAATATGTGAGAACGTTGTCTTAATAAGGAATTTCGCTGACATACCACTTTTTAGCAATAAAACTTGCATAATAGTAGGGACATCATTGAACTCCTTACATTGTCCAGAAAAATTCAGGAACTAGGTAGAGATCAATTTGCAAGAGCACAGTAGGGAACTGGAACAGCAACTGTGGAATTAATGAATATGGCAGCCAAACTCTAGCCCTCTTGTTTGAATCTCTGTAGACACTTTTATTCTTCTACTAAAGCATCAGCGCACTAGGCAACAATAGAATAATTTGAAGAGAAAGATAGATGAAGATGTGTGTTTACTTGGGACCCAACACAGAAAATAACCTGAAAAAATGCCTTAGACACTGGCTAGGCAAAGTACCTTTGAGAATATAACTTTCTCCATCGTTAGCTGCCCCTCATTCCCTGCACCTGCGGAGTGTGGGAACACACTTCCTTTCTCTGTGTTCTTTACCATTGGGAGCTTCTTTCTTCCACCCTAAAAAGAAAGGGTCGTAAAGCTCAAGTGCAGAAAGTCTCTTTTCCATAAGGATCTTGTTTTTGAAATGGAACTGTGTCAATCTAGATGCCAGTAGGATTCTTAAGTGGCTGTTCACATGTAGAGGTTGGACTATGAAGAAATTTAGAGAGGTTGAAATTTTTCATCGGACCAATGGGCTGTGTTTTAAAACTCTAATTCTGAACTCTATGGAACACCCAGGGCAATAGAAAATCCGCTTTTAGCGGAAGTCCCTACTCATTACTTCTGAGCTCCATCCTATTTTTTTTTGCGCACTTTTTAATTTAATGAAACTTTTCTGTGAGGTGTTGAGCTGAATATGCAGCTTATAAATAAAGAAGTCAGTATTTCTGTTTCACTTAGAGTGATCGAGTTTGAATTCCCTCCAGACCGTGGACACTGGAGAAGCTGAAGAGCTCAAGGGGTGCGAGCGGAAGTGACGTCATCGGAGTCCAGCTCTGCTCTAACTTCCTAGAACCAGTGAGGACAGGGGATATTAAATAAGGTTTTAATAAGAATGGGAACAATTAATTTACTTGACTTAAAAGTTTTGATACTCTATTTTTTCACATGACTTCCCTGTTGATAGTCTTGCTTTGATTATTCTTTGTTGAATTACTTTCAACAGTTTCTACATACCCACTCTGTGTTTTTCGGTGCATTTCTTAAATAGTTCTGAAATATAGCATATTGTACTGAAATAAAATACCCATTTAAATTTGCTCATGTGATGAACATTAAATTCTAAGGCAATAAATTGCTATAATTAACTGAAAAGTCAGGACTGCAGAAGTTTGGTAATGGATTTTCTGTGGTGTAGACAGCGTTGTATTATACAGGCATCCTTAATGCAAACATCTTTTTGGAGATAGCTAGTTTTCCCGGAACCGTTTGTTTAAAAGGTGATTTTTCCTGAAGTGTAAACTTTGGATGGCTTTTAAAGTTCAGGAATCTGAGAGTGACCAGAACTATTCCTTCATGGCCTCTTCTGTTCTATTGTTTTAAAGGTCTGTATATGCTTTTTAAATTTTGCCAAAACCATGCTACTTTCATTACTGTAGCTTTATGGTATTTATCATTTTTGTTTGTTTGCTTTATGGTTAGATATGAGTAGAAAGACTTTGTTACCAGAGTTGAAATGTCTTCGGTGTACTTCTCCATGATGCACTCAGGGTGCTCCGTTAACTGTAGGCTTTTGCCTCTGTCCCAAGATTGAATCCCCTCTGTGTGGCACGGCAGGGACTGATTTAGTGTCTCTGGCCCAGCCCCTAGTTTTCTGTGAATAGAATGAAAAATTGTTTATGTCACAATGACAATCCAGATGTGGAGCAAAATTATGTTTTCACATCTATGGGATCCTGACAATATCAAATAAATCAGCAACTATAACATTATATAAGAAAAACTGAATATTAACATACCATAAGAATTAGTGTCATGTACCACCTTTAGCCTGAGAAAAGAAACCTACAATTGTAGTATAAACTCTACTAAGACAAACCAAATATTGTACTATAGCAAATAGTAAGTGTAATAGCTTTACCTGTATTAATGACAGGAAAGAATTCAACAGTAGTAGAAGAGCTAATTAACTTTCTAATGATTAACAAAATAATATTTATTATACCATTAAATATATAATGGGTTGGGAATGGGAGAATGCAAGATGAAAAACTGGAAATATC
This sequence comes from Petromus typicus, assembly GCA_004026965.1. Lineage (NCBI taxonomy): Eukaryota > Metazoa > Chordata > Mammalia > Rodentia > Petromuridae > Petromus > Petromus typicus. Next base: position 32,519 of record PVIR01002471.1, on the reverse strand, counting down.
AAACAATAGAAGAGGAAAAAGAGGAGAGAGAAATGAGATGAAGTGCCCTTCTATGGAGTGGAAGGATATTTATAGAATAAAGACAAGCTATCAGAAAAAATGACAGAGATAAAAGGAAAAAGGGTGAAAAAGATATTAAATGAAAAACAGGAAAAAAAAGCAAATTAAAATGAAAGGAAAAAAGGAAGAAAGTAAGAAGAACAAAAGCAAATGATAAGAAAGAAAATAAGGTTAAAGACAAAACATTTTTCTTCCCTGCATTTTTGGATGAGTGTTTTCCTTTTGGGATTCACCATTTTGGAATCCAGTAGGTAAGGGCTGATTTCTCTTCCTTGCTGTAATGGATTTTGTGGGTTCCTGAGGCTTGCCCCTGCTGCAGCCACCCTCCGTCGTGACATCCATCCCAACGTGCTTATTGAGTCCTCACCCATGCTGTGTGGGAAAGGCAGTCAGCCCTACATCTGTCCGGGATGCAGGGGGTGGGATGAAGGGTCAAGTGCTTCCTGCCCACAGGCACCTTCAGAGCCAGCTGTTTCCTAGAACAACTCCAGGCCAGTGTGGCTTCTCCCCCACGGTGGGACCAACTCTCTTCCTGGCCTGAGTTTAAGCTTCTCAGCAGATGTTTTTCTAGCCGTTGCCTGTCTGTGGCTGTCTCCTGTGGTGGCTGTTCACCTAGTTGTGTGAGAATGCAACGTTGGGAACCACATGGTCTTCCCCACAGGCCACAGGAGCCGGGATACAGCCAAATTGTTTTCTTCTTTTTTCTGCATTATAGACCCTTTGCAAGTTGTGTATAGTTTCTTATTTTTTTCTGTTAGATCCTGGCTATCTGCTTTTCTCTTTTATTATGACAAGTATTTTCTAGGATTTGGGTTCCAGATCTCAGAGAGGTTGAACTTTGCTGCTGATCGTCACTTTGCCATTTTCTTCAGAGAAATTGACATTTTGGTCTAGATGCTTTCTGAAGGATCCAGTGCCCAGGACATGAAACAACTGGGCAGTCATGCCCTTGGGTCTTTTCCTTGAGTATTTTTGAAATGGTTCATTTCTCTTGTGTTGATTTTTTTATGTTAACACTTATTATTTAATATTTCTATTTAAGATTTATTATCTGCTTCATATTTTTATTTCTCTCTGGATGTTCATGGGTTCTTGATTATTCATATCTATAAATAAGGATCTTTGCTGATCAAAATCATTGGACAGTTTGAGGCTGAGTTCAGGACCATCCTGAACTACAATGGAAGACCCTGTCTTAAAAAACTAAAAAATAAATTATTGGACGGAGTGTGTTTTCTTCGTCAATATGAGAACATTTTCTAATTAAACACACATTATAGAACTGGACAGCAATGACACCAGCATACATGCGTGCGTGTGTGCCCGTGTGTGTGTTTGTGTTAAAGAACAAAGACGGCACAGAACTGGTGTGTGAAACACCTTCGCTCCTGGACAGTGACTCCCTGACTTGAGTCACAACTGTAAGCTGCCTAGAAGCACATTTTTCCTTTTCTTTTTGTTCCAGTGCTTGATCTACTGGAATTCAGTAGCAAAATTTCCCATTTAGAAGCCACTTTCGTGATATATTCTCTTGCCTGAATCAGCATCAGTAACGTAGTCCTTCATCTAATTACCTGACAAATTCACTGGCCGCCTTCCTTTTTATTGTTCCTCTGTTTTAGTCAGACATGAAGCTATTCTCAGTTTCTATCACCACCCTTCATTTTTAGGAGGTTGTCTTATTTTTCTATGTGTCTGTGTTGTTTTCTTTCCTCTTAGGTTTCTTCTCCTGCTGTCATTTGCTTTGTATTTTCTAGAAAGCAGACTCTTATGACCAATTGATGATACTGTCTCAGACACTCAGTAGTGTTAGACATTTATTTCTATCATGTTATATCACTTGAATTGAATTTGCTGCTGAATAAATGAAGAGAAATACTGAAGCCTACTTAACTTTAACCAGACAGCTCTTGTGTGTTATTTTCAATATTTCTACCTCACATGTAACCTCAGAGATTCAATAATGTACCAAAATTTATATCGTTGGTATGTGTAACAATCTGATTTTAAAATCAAGGTCTTTTTCATAAGCTTATCTTGTTTGAAAATAGTATAAAACATGTGTCCAAAGGATCAAGTCAGGATACTGCTGACTTAGGATTTCAAATTTTATCTGTCTTCTCCCTCAGTGGCTTTGTGCTTGACGCTGGCTTGCACTGGAATGAGGGACAGTTAAAGATAACAGCTCCGGCGGAGTGAGTGGATCAATGTGTTTGACACTGGTTTGATGGTTACAGGTAACATGCTAATTTAAGCTCCACATTCTGGTATAAGCCCATTTCTCTTTATTGTTGTGATCTAAACAATTCATTCCATGCTGCAAATAATCTAAAAATGTACCTGCATTTTTGAATAGAAAAAGAAGAGGGCAACAACGTTATGTGCTGTTTTTTGTAAGTAATATTTTATTTAAAATTTTCAGGTTAGAATATTAGAAATAGTGCCTATTAATATTTAAATATAAAATATATACAGTTATTTATAGTAACACTACTTTATATTAATAATTTCTCTTTAAAGTTACATTAATTGGAATGATCTTAAGCTTCTAATTTTCCACTTGTTCTTTGAACCGAAGACTCTAAGTTAAAGATCAATCAGATCAAATGGGTTTGTTTTAGTATAGTTATTCAAATGATAAAACTTCACTTTTATTTGCTAAAATATTTAAATCATATTAGACTTTCACTACCTGGAGCATTACTATTCTATTTTAAAAAAAACACTAACTAACTTAACATGAGTAATGAGACACACAAGCTTCACACAGCAAAGCTGGAACTGAGCTTTGCACGAGAAGACAGGTCTCCGGGGTGGCCGCTCTGCAGGGCAATGGATGTGTCCTTGAGTCGCGCTGTCCCTGGTTGGTTTCTGGTGACTCGTGGTGCAAACTCCAGCTGATGACGCTCCTGACAGTGACTCGTGGGTTGCTCCACTCCTCATGTCAACCTGGGCTCTGAGTCTTTTTTCTTTGTTCTGCACGATGGTTCCTCAATTTAATATTTTAACTTATTTTTTTAATAAATAGAGTTTAGTGGTACATTTTAGGAATACACTATGATCACATTCCTCGTTAACAATCTGTACCTGTACATAATACATCAATGCTTCATTAACTGGGTGGGAGCAGAGGAAACAAAGAAGGGAAAAAAATTGATGGTAAAAGGAAAAAAAAACTGGAAGCAAAGTCTAAATATATTGGAAGTGGGAGATTGAAGGGAGTGCAGGGAAAGGGAAAAATGAGAATTAAGGTACCTCGATTTAGGAACTCAACTCCCTCCATTCTTCTAGTCACATACCTAACTGATACAGAACGAAATCAAATTTGGCCATATGGTGAGCACCGAACCTAACCACTGAATTTGATTCGGTTCTCATCCAATTGGGTTTGTGACCAGAATTATGGAAAGAATCAAGTTTACAACCCAAGGCCCACTGTATAGGGAGAATTGGCTTAGTGACAGTAAGAGTAGAAAAGGAAGACTTTCCCCTGATAAGTTAGGAGTAAGTAATGATAATCACTCTGGGTTGTACCAAGAAAGAAATAGCTCCAGATGAAACTGATGGCTGATTTTCAGTAGCTCTTGGTTTCTTTATAATAAAGAAGTTAGTGGGACGTGTTGAACTGTGCACCATCCTCCTAATAAATAATGATATCCACTCAGTGTGTCATGATCTTTCTCATCATCTGACACACCCTGCTGTAAATCTCTGAGCTCTGCATTTAAAACAATTCTGAAAATGTTTTTTTTTTATTCCTAAACAAGCAATTATAGACTTTCCAACTCTCCAAATTTTTTCCTTTCCTGTCAGTTATCCAAGAAATATGTTTTTGCCTAAGGGTCAGGAAAGTATATCTTGCTGTTGTTTTTGGCTTTGTACCTGCCCTGTTTTCTGGCGATGTTTGTTGCAAGTCTCTTTCCTCCTAATAGTTAGGAACCTTAAAATATCGGTATTTCCTGGGTTGTTCTTTACAGTCTGTATTGGGACCTAAAGAAAAACCCCTAGTTCTGGCACACCATATGAGGCACTCAATCAATACCATCAGAACACCTACTCCCGTCTGCTTTAGAGGCAGGAAGGCTCTGGCTCCTACACTGCTACAATGGCACTGCCTGAGGTTCCAATGGGCCCACCTGCTCACCAACACAGAGTCTGTGAGCTTACTTGTGCAGTTGGCCTGGAGGCCAGTAGGCTGTAGGCCCTGTGCGGCTGCAATGGTACTGGATGATGCTCCAACAGCCTCACCTACTCACCAATACAAGGTCACTGGATGTGCTTCTGCAGTTCACATGGAGAAAGTCAGACTCTGCCCTGCTAAAGTCAGTCCCTGGGTGCACTTCCGGCGCGGGCCTGCAGGCCAGCAAGCTCCAACCCCGGCGCAGATTCAATGGTGCAGTCGCCTTTACCAGAGCTGCCCACTGCTAAACTCAGTCCCTGGGTGCTCAAGAAAGTATATCTTGAAACAATTAAAGATTATATATTTTAAACTATCTCTTCCTAATGATTATTCTGCAAGGTGGAAAATAATTGTGATAATTATAAGCAGAGAAGATACATGACTCATAACATGTGTGTGGATTTAAACATTTACTTATCATCTTTTTCATAAACATTTCCAAATGATTACTGAATGTGTCTTCTTTTTGGTTATCAGTGTTTAGAAAATGTTTGGCACCAATCATGAGAAACTGCAATTGACTCATAGCTTGGAAAGGTTGAAGTTTTCACAGTACACAGTGATGATCTGTACTGTGAGTTCTTGGAAACTTGATGCCAGATAGACAGTGATTGCTATTAATTTTGAGATAAAGTAGATGGGTTTAAAAGGAGGGAAAATGCTGTATTAGAAAATGGATTACAAGGAAAGAGTGAGTCTTTAAAAGGCACTTATAAATACTGTGAAATTATCCCCATTTTAACCCTCTCCCTCTTTGCTCTCAGGGTAGACTCAAGTGATAATTTATGCAAAATTTTGTTGAAGCCCAGTGGATGTGTACATCTCCCAGTGGTTTTCATCTGTGTTCACTTTGACTAAAATTAGGAAAATATATTTTGTCAAACTATTTTTTTTGCATCAGTTGAGATGACCATATGGTTTTTGTCCTTGAGTCTATCAACATAGTGTACTATATTTATTAATTTACATAGTCTATCAACATAGTGTATTATACTTATTAATTTACACTTGTGGAACCATCCTTGCATTCCTGGGATGAATCCAACTTGGTCAGGGTGTATGATCTTCTTGATGATTCTCTGTATTCTGTCTGCCAGTATCTTACTGAGTATTTTTGTATCAATGTTCACTAGACAGTTTGGCTTGTAATTCTCTTTTTTGGTTGGGTCTTTCTCTGCTTTTGGAATCAAGGTAATGGTTGCTTCCAGAAATGAATTTGGAAGTACTGCTTCCTTTTCAATTTCATTGAAGATTTTGAGAAGTAGTGACACTAACTCTTCTTTAAAAGTTTTGTAGAATTCAGCAGTAAAGCCATTAGGACCAAGGCTTTTCTTTGCTAGCAGGTTTTTAAAATTACATTTTCAATTTCACAGATTGATATTGGGGTGTTTAACATGTCTATATCTTCTTTCAACTTTGGAAGTGCATATGTTTCTAGAAATCTATCCATTTCTTCTATGTTTTCCATTTTATTGAAGTACAAATTTGCAAAGTAGGTGTTTATTATCCTCTGGATTTCCTCTGGGTCAGCGGTAATTTCCCCCTTTTCATTCCAAATAGCATGGATGTAAGCCTTTTCCTACCTTTGTTTGATAAGGTTGGCTAAGGGTCTGTCAATTTTTTTTTATCCTTTCAAAGAAGCAATTCTTCAATTCATTGATTTTTTATATCATTCTCTTAGTCTCTACTGCATTAATTTATGCTCTGATCCTTATAATTTCCTGCCTAGTATGAGCTTAGGTTTGTCTTGCTCCTCTTTTTCTAGTTACTTGATGTTCAGCATAAGATTGTTTATCTGAGCTTGCTCTGTTTTCTGGGTGTAGGCTTTCACTTCTATGAATTTTCCTCATTGAACTGTTTTCATTGTGTCCTATAAATTTCTATATATTGTACTGGGGTTATTGTTTAGTTGTAAAAACTGTTTAATTTCTTCTGTGTGAAGCTTTACCAGCTGTTTCTCAGACAAAGGGCTACTATGTAGAATATATAAATAGCTTCAAAATATCCCTCAAATTTAAAGACCCAATTTAAAAATGGTCATCTGAAATGAACAGATACTTTTCAGAGGAAGAAGTAAGAGCAGCTAAGAAATATATGAAGAAGTGCTCAACATTACTACAACAGTTGTATTATGTACACTCAACATTACTACAACATCAAGAGATGTAGTTGAAAACAACAAAGATTCTATCTCACTCCACAAAGAATGGATGCTGTTTCAGAATTAGCTAGCAACAAAAGTTGGCGAGGCGTGGAGAAAAAGAAACACTTCTCCACTGTTGGTGGGAGTGTAGACTCATGCAGCCTCTATGGAAATCAATGTGAAGATTTCTCAAAAAGCTGGGATTAGAGGTCCCATTTGACCCAACCATTGCTCTGCTAGGTATATACATGAAAGAATTAAAAGATTCATATCACATCAACATATGTGCACCCATGTTTATAGCAGCTCAGTTTGTGATAGCTAAATCTTGGAAGCAACCAAAATGTCCATCAACTGGAGACTAGATAAAGAAGATGTGGTTCTTTTATAGAATGGAGTATTATTCTACCATTCAAAATGATAAGACTGAGTCATTCATATTCAAATGGATATACCTTGAGGACATCCTCATAAGTGAAATAAATAAGTCACAGATGTGTAAATGTCATATCTTTTCTCTGGTGTGAGAAAATGAAGATGTAAATGAGTTCTAGTATATATAGTATATACTGTGAAACAGAAAATATTTAAAAGGAAAGAGGCTGTAAGGGTAAATAATAAGGGGAAAAAAGAATGTGATAGTAATTAAAAAAAGAAACAAAGCTTATGTATATTTGGGATGGGGAGTTGCAGGGTGGGTGGGGGAATTAGAAAAAATGAGAATCAAATTGTATCATATACTGGTATGCTAAACTGTGTCAGCAGCACAAAACTGTAATGATATCATACTGATTTTACACAAAATCAAAAGCATTTTATAATTTGAAACAGTCAGTGATCTTTTTGGCCTCTTTTCATGGAAAGACAGAAAATTTGGAGAGCTCTGCTGAGTATTCTAGTGTTTACAATCTCTTACAAAATATTATTTATTGTCTGAGTCAAACTTTAATGTAGTTTCTTCCCCTTATGGTCCTAGAAGATGCAGATTTTAGTTAATACTTTGGTGGAGTCACTTCCATGTGGTACTGTGGTGACTACTGTCCTTAGTAACATTCCTTGTCTTTTACTTGTGAATGTAGGCTGATGGTGTGTGTCCAGTGTAAATGTCATAGGCTCTTTCTACTTATCATCTATGCACCTAAAGGCAAGAGTCACCATAGACAATTTCATCAACCAGAGAGCTTAGCGACAACAATTTCTATTGGGAAGAGAAACAAACCATATCGGATCAGAGTAGATCATCACTTGATAGAGACCTGGTCCTTTGGAATAGTCAAAGCAATTAGAGTCCAACATCTTAATGTTATACGGGTTCACTTCATTAACTCTGGCTTTCATTGATTCACTTCACTTCTGGCCTTGACTTCTGAAGTTTGTAGGAAGTGGGCGTGTGTTGTGAGTCTTTGTATGGGTTCTGCACATTTGATAAGATGTGTACTGATTTGGAAATAAATCCCAAATGTTTCCTGTTTTTCACTGTTTCTATTGATATTATGCAACTCAATAATGATATCTGTCAGATATCATTGCTTGTGTGCACGCACACACACACACACAAACACACACACACACACACACACACACACACACATATATATATATATTTTTTTTTTTTCCTGCCTTGTGTGCTAAAATGTACAACCAGCCCTAAGCCAGGACATCAGAAAGAACTTTCTAATATACATCAGTATGTAGGTTTTGGTAGGAAAAGGAAGAGCAGTCTTAAAAGCTATGGCTTCATCACATTGTGTGCCTTAGAAGGTAACAGACTCTTTTGCTGTCTATGGTAGGATTTAAAGGTCCCATGCATTGGAACATTGTTAGATCTGTCTGAGTGCTGCTGTTTAGAGTCTGACAATACCTACTCGTGGTCTCAACAAGATAATTGCAGACACAGAGAGGTTTGCTCAGCACTGTGAGTGGACAGCCTAAATAAGACATAGCAGACTCGACACTTTTAATGCATGCCGTGCTTTGGAACAAAGATCTTATCTCAGACAAAGAAGCACCAGAGAATAGTCTCTGACTGGAGAAAAGAGGTGCGATTCTGACCTATTGACTCGGGTAAGTGATTATTCTCTGCAGCAGGTTGACACCCACATATTAAACTGAGCATGGAGCTGTATTAGTTTTCTCAGAAGAGTCTAATTACCAGTTTGATCTGATCCGATAGTGCAGTTTGATATATTATTTATAAAATTTATATCTATTAGCATCCTAGTTTCTTTTCTTTTTGCTGGGGCAAAATTCCCAAAACCTGCAAGTTAAAGGAAGAATGGTTTATTCTGGCTCATAGTTTATAGAAGTTGCAGTCTGTAGCCGGCTGGTTCCCAGGCCAGGTGGCACGCAGCCGGAGGCAAGGCAGAGCATGGTTTCTTTCATCACTTTACATCTCTCACTTTGAAATTTGCCTAGCATATTTATTATCATGTTTTATAGTGCCAAGTGACTCATTTATAAGATTATAGAAAGTAACAATCAGCATAATTGTACCATCTTCATATATCACTTAGTGGTGGGGATTGGTTCTGAAGCGAAAAGTCCCCTTCTGCACCATTATTCCACCCAGGCTACAAGCCTATTGGTTGGTCCCACCCCCACCCATGGTAGGACTTCCCTCTGCACCTGTAAGTATGCTAAACCAATCAGTGGACTAATTCAGTTACCACACACCCATAACCTGGCCTACACACCTTCAGCCCGGCTGCCTCCCAGGAACCACAGCTGTGAAAACCTGAGCATCTAGACATGTGTACTGATGATTCATAGTCCCCATTCCTTTTGCTACTGCCTCATGTGGTGGGGGAAGGGCTGGTGCGGAACACTGCCAGGCGATTCATGGCTGTGGTTACCCTGGGCAAAGAGCCTCTGTAGTGGCAGGGACGCAGCATCCAGAATCAGATCTGTGCTGTAGAAACTGAGAAAATCAGCACAGTGTAGGAATACACTGTGTGGCAGTGCTTTGGAAGAAGGTGAAACTGTCTTAGAAGTAACGTGATGGCTGCATCAGGTCTGGGAGTTTGGACAGGGACAGAGCAAATGGGAGCAGTTGAGAGAAAAGTTTATCCTCTGAGCTGTGAAGTAAGTTCAAGCAAAATCCATGTAGTGCATTCAGCCACATCATTGCTTCTCAAAGCAAAATCCTTAGAATGACCCCAACTCCCCAGATTTTGCTGAAAGTAGTCAGACTACGAATGTCTGTGGTAAGAGGCTGCTTCACATGTTATTTATAAAATAATAGACAATAGACAGTGTCAGCAGAGGTGTTCGGGTTGCTCAGTCATGGAGAACTCGGTCAGATCTAGATCTATAAATCTCCTGATTAAATATATTCTAAACAAAGAGCAAGGTGGAGGGTAAGTTTCCATAGTAAATTGTTTCATTTAACAGAAGCCACCACCAGAGCAACCAGTAGAACCAGTAGTTCTACTTGGTAGAACTACTCGACTAAGAAAGGTAGGTAAAGTCTAGTGACAGCTGAACTAGATGCAAATCAGAGATGCAAAGCAATTTTGGCAAATAGCTTCATGTTTATATTTGAAAGTGGATTAAACATAATTTTGATAGAAACAAGATTAACTTTATTTTACAGTGTACTTATCATTTTTATTTGGACATAATTTTCCAGTTCATAGGTCCACTTAAAATCAAATTGTACCCTTTTCTGAGCTCTGTTCGGAAATCAGGGTCTAGTAAGAAGGGATCGCAGTGCCGTGGAGCCTCGCGTCTGTGTGTGTGTGTGGGGGTGGGGGGGCAGACTGTTAACTCGAATCGTTTCCCTCGGGCTTAGTAGTCAACATGGTGCAAAGACACTCACTGACCAACAGGGGGAGCCTGAGCTTTAACGGTTGTAAAGTTTAGATGAAGAACAAGATTCAAGACACTCAAAACTTTTGGGTGCTTACTGCAGAAGGACCATTCTAACACCAGTAATACCCAGAGTTGCAGCCTTGAAAAAAGAGTGTGGTGCAGAATTTGAATATATTTGATAAACTAGTGGTACATGGAACAGGACTGCAGCGGTGAAGCAGTTACTGCCTCCATGAGTTAACACAGTGTGCTGGGTTTCCAGACCTGAGCCAAGGCGGTGTGTGAGACAGAGAAGCTACTGTTGAAGGTGACAGCGCCTCCTGACGGAAGACAGTGGCCGGCTCACTGCGGCTGTTTCCACGGCAACTTGGGAGAAGGCAGCCTGCTGACACAGGGAGGCGGAGACCCAAGCACGGGGTTTTAATGATGTACAAAGAAAAATGAATGTTCTTTAAAAAGGAACAGAGTAGTATCAAAGACAGCAAAAGGAACACTGCTCCGCAGAGAGCACACAGAAGCACGCCCAGTATGAATGCTGACAAGGTGCAGGGAAGATGGCTCCCTGGTGGACCACGCCATGATAGGGTGAGAGTTATGGCAGCACCTGCCAGGCTGTGTGCTCTGGGTAAAGAACAGCTCCAGGACGTGATTGTGCAGAAGACTCTTGCGTATCGCTGAGATGAGCGTTTGAGCTAATAAGTCAGATTGTTCTAGGAAGAAATAAACTGCAAGGCATGACAAGAATCAACTTGTGAAAAAACACTTTAAATTACTGAAGGAAAATCTTAAAATCCAGGCCAGAAAAAAAGGAAAGGAACCAGACTCATTCAGTGAACTAAGGAGAAGAGACTTGGCACGTTGGCACTGAGATAAACGAAGTGCCTGGATCTCTCTGGCTGTGGTTAGACACTAAAAGTGCTCTGAGTCCGCTTGCGCAACATGGGTCATATGTGATCTGCCTGTCCAGAGGCATGTGGAACACTGTAGCCGGGCTGGAGACAGATGATCTCTTCTCTGCAGATGGATGTCTCCAACGTCCTGCTCCATCTGTGGCTTTCTTCTTCGTTCCGTAGTCAGAGACTCTAGTAACATCTTTGGGCTCTTGCTCCATATTGTCATGATACATGTATTCATCCTTCACAATTGCTTATCCACTGCTGTTTTACTACCTTGTAAGATTTCTGTGTCTTCCATTAATAATTACATAAAGGCATGCCACGAGACTTCAAATTTCCAACCATTTTCACTTTATCTGCTGTAGAAACCCTATTTTCCAATATTATCATGATTATCATACTGGAAAATATCATAATCTCTATTTTCTTCCTATTATCCTGATATTGGGTGATATAAAAGCTCCAACTGGCCAAATGGGATAGTCAACATTGAATGGGCAGTGACCAGGAATCTCTGCTGAAGGCCTTATTCTATCTGGATCAAAATTTACATACAAAATTTAACTTAGAGCAACAACCACCAAAAAGAAGAAAAGTGAAGGTTATGTCGCACAGAGCTGGGGCTCTTTCCTGCCTCCTTCCTGCCTTTCTTAGACCCATAACTTTTGGTTATGGGAACAATGGCGGTATTTGTTGGATTCACACATTTCTTGGGTCTTACTGTGGGTCTCACCAGTGCTCTTGGTGGGAGGGATCCACGATACTGAAGACATATTAATAAATAACAAAAAACAATCTGGAGGATGCACTCATAGCTTTAAAAATTTTTTTTATAGATGAAGGCCCTGATATTTGAGACCATGAGAATATTTAAGCTGTCCTGGAAAGCCTGAGCTGAGGGGGTGAGAGAACAAGCTCGGTGATGAGACATGTGTGTTCTAGTGAATATAAACTGGTTCCTTTTCATTGCGCAGGTTTACAGAGGACAGCGGTGCGGCCTTTCAAAGCACCGTACTGTGCGCAGGGTGACTGGCGGCTGCCTGCGGCTGCTAGATTATGTGTCTGTTTAGGAAGATCAGGTCGGCCTGACTTACATTCATAAGCTCATGTCAAGTTAACATCGTGCACACAGCCATGATTTGTTGAGATCTGTCAGGAGATTTGTGCTACCTGGGTAGCGATGATCAGAAATCCAGGCACAGGCTGGCTGTGCCACTCTGCTACCCAAGCGCCTGTCTGCAGACAGTTTCTCAGAGGATAGAATCTTGTAAACTCTGGTCCTTTCTAAGTGATCCCCATGAACATTTTTCATCTAAATCTTGTCACATCCTCCTTTGTGAATTTGTTGACTAGTTTTCAAAGTAGTCCCAGCATGAGGAATAAGTTCACTGCCATGAGCTTCTTGTTATCTGCATTTGTTCACAACTCTCTGGAAACGAGGACGACAGATTTTCATTTATTCTGCCAGCTCCTGAGGGGCGTGCCGTGCACCTCAGATGTTTTTGAGTGTGGGTACCAGTGTACGGAGCACAGCTCCTAAGCGCCAGAAGTGGCTGCTTGTGTACGTTAGTGACCCTTCCAGCCTCACCTATGCCTGGGCCTGCCTCACAGATCACAGAACTGTGTTCACGATCTTCCAGCGGCCCAGGGCCTGTGCTCCGTGTCCACCCGACTCGAGAGCTGTTCCCAGGAAGGATGGATAAATGGGGGCTTTGTTTCACTCTGAAACTCTGGAGACTTGTGCTGCAGCCCTTTCCTCACGGCTCATCCTAAGTGTTATGAATGATTCCAGTCTCCACAGATATTTTCAGCATCGTAATCTTTGCTACATCAATAAGATTATAGCAGAAAAAGTAGCAGTGTTTCTGCACGTGCCTTCATAAAGGAGCATCCCAGTGCGAGGTGTATCAGCATTGGAATTGTGAACAAGGTAGTCTCCTTTCTCCCTCTGACTCCTTTTTTCCCTCCTGAATATCTTCCTTTCCACTCTTCTTTTTTGCTTCTTTGACACAGAAGGTGCAAGGGGCTGTGATTTATATTTTATTTTACAGAAGTCCTCCTGAAGCTACTGGTTTTCATTTCCTATGCTGCTGCAGATTTAGTTTTTTGAAACACGCTCTTATCATCTTACTGTTCTCTAGATCAGACAGATTGGAAGTCTCTGTGGGTTGAAACCAGGGTGTCAGCGGCTGTGTTCCTCTGCTCATTTCTTTTCCCCGTTTCAGCCTCTGGGGGCTGCGGAGCTCCTGGGCTGGAGACTCCTCTCTCCGTTTTCAACCCTCCCTCCACCCCAACACCCTTCCCATCACTACATCCTTTTTTTTTTTTTTTTTTGTCTGTAATCCAGTGGAGCAGCTCACTGCTTTCAAGGATTCATGATTACACGCAGTCCGCAGGGTGTCTTGCGTCATCTCTCCCTTTGAGCTTCATACTCTTAAGCTCATCTACAAAGTCGTTTCCCACATGGAAAACAGAATGCTCGCCAGTACCAGAGAGGAGAAGGCACGCGGCTCCGGAGTTGGAGGACGTCCTCTTCCTGCCGGCATGATTAGTCTCGAGAGTGGGGCCTCGAGGACATAGTTCATTAGATTCAGTTCGCAGATGCAGGAAGCTATTTGGTTCCTGTCTGTTCAAAAGCAATTGTTCAGCCTGTTCTGCTGCTGAGTGAGTGACCATCCACTCTCCAAATAAAACGTTTATTACATTGATCAGACTTGTATTTTCTTGCTTAAGTAAGAGGATTACTGTGATTTCAGAAGAAACAAACAAACAAACAAAAAAAAACACTAGGGAAAAAGAAAAGCAGAAAGCGAATTTCCACTAAGATCACTGGCGAAGGTCAGAAAGACGTTCAGAGACGAAGAGTTGCAGTTTGCTGTGATGGCTTGACGAAGGAATCAAATATCAAAAGGATTCAATGTCCTCTGATTTGAGGGGGGGGGTTCCAACCCAAGAGGGATCGGGAGAGGGGTCCACCTCATTCCTACGCCTCACAAAGGATCAGGAATCAAGGACATGTCCTGGAATCGTATGGTCCATGGTGGCTGGGAAGATGCCAAAGTAGAAGCCAGAGATTTCTCTGATGTGAAACAAGGTCAAGGGAGACACTCCTGTGATAGCCTGTGCACAGAGCAGGGCCCGTGCTAACCTCGGGTCAGGGTGAAGAACAGGAATGTCTGGGCTTTGACTGCAGAATGGGAATCACTCTTCTGGGTGAGCTGGCTTGATACTGGCAAATGGTAAGCTACTCGACTTTTCTCTCTGGAAATACACAGTGCAGCCCTCTGTAAACCCAAAAAGGAAGCCAAGAAAGAAAATGAAAATGAGAGCAAGATGATTTTTAAAAAGCAGATACATAGGGGAAAATGTCTTCATATAGTCTTGGAGAAAAGTTAAAGAAAAATAAAACGTGGAAACCACGGCACCAACAAAGGTTCTGGGGGATTCAGAGGCTGGCGCACGGTGCGGAAGGAGACAAGAAATCTGGTGAGAGGGCGGGTGTTGTTTGACATCAATACTTCAAAAATGTTTAAAGCAAAGTGGATTAAAATATTCTGAAGCCTATTTTATTGTGTTTTGACCAGTTTTTCCGACTGCAGTCAGTGAACAAATATGTCAGCTACCTTGTTTTGTACATAACTAGATTAATTGAACCTTGGAGTGAAACTCGTTCCTTTCATCTTCGTATTATTGTGCAAAATGCAAAGTTTCTGTTGGCAATAAGCACCAGAGAGCTTCTCGCTACCTCTGAATACAGTGTTGGCTGGAAAGAGCTCATGTGATAATCAGGTAGGCGGGTTAGTAACTGGGGGTTCATACACGGGTCAGTGATGCCCCGAAATGTTAAGAGGAGCTTGGTGAATAAGTCTCTGTGTGCTCGTGGTTCCTATTCCTTTCTTAAAAAGGTCACATTTGTGACTACTAGGATGTCATCCGTCCCCCTCTCCGGGGACTGAAGGAATTTCTCCAGGTTCAGGGATTTCGGTTAGAGAATCAAGACACCCCCGGGTGAACTAGGATAAGTTAGTCACTCTCCTGACTATTGCAGTCCTTTTCCACACCTGGAAACAAATCCAGAGGAGTGATATGAATTCTCAGTGACCTCAGCGTTGCTGGAAGAGCGGAGGCCTTAGAATATCCGTCTTTCCATTTAAGGAAGTAAGTCACATCCTGTAATATTTTCTCTCTTTTTTTATATCATTTCTCTGTTAACTGTCAGATCTGAAACAGTCACTTTAGGCAAAAAGAAATACTTCATATTCCTTTATATAATTTACCTGTGAAATGACACATGTGTTCTATATATTGTCTATGTAAATAGAGAAATCAAATCTGGTAAAAGTGAATAGAGAAATACAGGATGGAAAGAATGTTTTAGTGAAGTTTTCGATGTTATTTTATTTTTATTTTTAAAATTTCCCATTAGTATGTCTGTAAGGTACCTAACTGCACTATCCTTGGGGAATCTGTACACGTAGAACCTTAATTATTTTCACCTCCCCTCCTCTTCCCACCCTCCTTGTTTCCTACTAACTGCCTCATATTTTTCTTTTTATTTATCATTTGGGTTTCTCATGTAGGAGAAACCACATGACCTGTACCAAGACAATCTCTCAGGACGTTGCCTCGTCTAGACTGGAGCTTCTGGGCTAGTGCTCTTCTCCTTTCTAGCCTCCTGAGTGCTGCGTATAGAGGTGCATGCACCATACCTGGCTTGATACTGGTCAGTGTTTCAAGCCCAGCCACTTAAAGATTAGCTTATTATCAGTTTAATTACCAATGAGCCAGAAAAGATAATCTCTATTTTGTTTTAAAAAAGAGGGGTAAATGCTTATGTTGACAGCATTTCTTTGCAGAAACTAATTTTGTACTAAAGTATGGATTTTAGCCCAAGTGTGAGCACTATGTAATTTATTGCTGTTGATAGACTCATCTACAATGGCATCCTCTAAATCATATTTAATGGGATACAGTCTACATTTTGAAGGTGTGAGTTTTTATTCACAGAGAGGCAGTATCATGATAAATATTATCTCAGAGTAGTATCTTGGTTGTTAGGCTGACACGCATGTGACACTACTGAGGCTTCAATTATCCACTTGTATCAATCAATCTTTTGCTTTTCAACACTGTTGCCTGCAGTAATGTCACAGCTTTTCTGTCAGACAGAAGAACTTTGCGGGAAGTGTTATTCATTACAGCTGCAAATCTGTCACTGAGCCTGGTGTGGCTTGTTAATGACAACATTTATTTCAAAGAGCCATGTTTCGCTTTGTTGCAGGAGAGTTGACTTTGTGATCGTAAAGTATAATGAAATGCCAAGAAGATGAAGTGAACAAAGTTTTCCAAAAATATACTAAAGGAATCCAAATCTGTTTAGGAAAATGAAGAACTCATTTGCATTCCTAGTTTTAGGCTTTTACTTACAGGTAGAAGCCAGTGACGGGGTAAGCAAAAGACTGTCTGGGTGCTTGCAGGGATCCTATGATTGTTTTCCCCCAAAAATTTCAGAGGGCCCAAGTGGTCTGGCTAGGCTTGCATGAAACATTTAGTATTGTTTTCTTCTGAAAACTTTTAAAGAAAACTAAGTTAGATCTAACAGCTATACAGAATGAGTCAAGGGAAACAGTCTTGCTAATTTCGGTGTAGTATATCTTAGCACTGTATGAACACATGGATATGGTTTACCAAAATGAATGATAGAAAAGCAATTGATGAGATATAACTCACTTGAAATGTAGAAGATCAATTTCTGCTTCTCTCAACCCATAGGCTTCTAGTTACTTTCTTATTGCTGGAACAGAGCACCAGCCACCCATAAGTCAAATGAGGAATGGCTCATCTTAGGTCAGGACGAGGTTTCAGTCTATAGTCAGCTGGCTCCAAGGCAGTGCAGCAAAGCAGAGGAGAAACAGTCTGTGGTGTGGCCGGCAGGAGGCAGTGAGCCTTCCTTCTTGTATTCCATCCAGGCTAAAGTCTGTGGGCTGGTGCCAACTGTATGCAGAGCAGGTTTTCCTTCCTCAATAAATCTGTCATTCACATTCACAACTGTGCTGAACCAATCAGCCAATAGACTAATTACAAACCATGACTCAGTCATTCCCCACAGCCCCACCCATGAGCACATGAGCTTTTGGGGAACATCTAAATAAAACCATAACACTATGAGTAGCATACAAGTTACTTAGGAATAAAAGTAGCAGAGCTGAACATAAAGCTTCTGTTAGCCAGGGCGATTTGAAAAAGCCATAGTTCTCTGAATTCTTTCCTATCTGGAGATGCCAAGTAGAACTTGTTGTTCACTCCCTGAGTGTGAGCTGGATTTGCTTTTGACCAAAAGAACAGGAGAAGAAAGGTGGACTCGTTTCAAGTCTGGGCCCCAGATGGCCTCACACACTTCCTCTTGCAGTCTTTCATCTCAGCCACAAACCTGTGCCGAGTGCGCACTTGTTGGGAAAGACCAGAGCAATCCAAAATGAACTATCATGTCAGTGTGTAACCTCAGAGCAGCCGGCTCTGTCCATCTTCACTGCAGGTCCTGGACACATGAAGGACCTTGGCCTGTGTCTGTATTTCCAGCACAATTCCCCTCACAGGCTTATGAGGTAGATAAATGAAGGCAGTTGTACGTTTTTTATTTTAGAGATAAAGATATTGAGCTGAATGATTTTTCAGTTTGTTTCTAGCTTTACTGTCTTTCTTTTTTTTTTTTATTATCTTTATTGGTACATTAAATATACACATCATGATTGCACTCCATAATGGGGATTTGTACCAGTATAAGACACAACTTAATTCTCATTTTTTCCCATAGCTTTACTGTCTTTCAATCATGGGTGAAAATGAGACAATAAAAGGAAATGAAGTTTGCAATCATGATACAATTTTCAAGATATCTTTGTTAAAAATTAAAATATCAATATGCAAATAAATTCTATTGTCTGTTCTGTCTACCTTTTACCTCTTTTCTTCCCTGTGCATCCTTTTCATGTCACACAGTTTCAAGAAGCAGCTCTTGACTTCCATATATTTATAGAAAACATCTCAGCTCCTTGGTGGGACATAAGAGGGCCAGCAGAACGTTTCCTTTGGGTGTAGAACACAGTTAGTCGGCTCTTCTTGGCATTATCTACTTTGGCCTTGTCATTAGGTCTTCCTGTTTCTCTCTTCTGCTTGGTAAGTAACTACTTACTCTTCTGAGCTCATTTGAAGCATCATGCCCTTGTCAGGGATCCTTTAGGATCCATTTGGGGGTGTTTGTGCACTCAAGTGTCTTATGGCTTCTGCACTGAACTGTCAAGTTTTTATTGATGTGCCTGTTTCTCCTTTTAGAGCACACAGTCTCAGAGAACTTTCACATATTCGAGAAACATAATAAACACCACACTGTCCCAGCATGCAGATATGGATGCTAGTTGCATAGAAGGAAGAAATAACCATTAAGTTACCTGTTTAGGTACTGGCCGAGGAAACTCTTACTATCGATACAATTTGTCACTTTTTCCCTATGACTTCAATGGTTTGTCTTTAAACACATCACTGATGCTAAGCGCTCCCAAGAAAGTAACATTTTTCTTAAATAGAGAAGTTCATTTGATATAAATAGATTATTCCCCAGGTTCTTCAAGTGACTTTCTTATAAAAAAGAAAGCATGAAATAGGAAATGAAACCTAAATCAACAGCCTCCTTGGTGGTAAAACCGTGTGTGTGTGTGTGTGTGTGTGTGTGTGTGTGTGTGTGTGTGTGTTATCGGATACCTGGAATCTGTTACTTTCCATCACTTTGTCACTTTGTCATCCCCAATAAGCTTCAGCCACTGAGGCTCTTGAAGCTTACTTTGCAAAAAGAGTAGACAAGCTGCTTAGATGTTTGCTAATTTTCCTGGGAGAAAAACACAAACTCACTTGTTTAGATGAAGTGATTGGAATCCATCAAGCGGTGGTGACAGAATACTCCCTGTCACTGTACAGAGTGTTAAGGAGACCTTGACTCACAAGTAGGATTCCTGAAGTAATGAACAGAGGGTCTCCTCCTGCAGTGTAATTTTTGAGAAGTAAAGGCTTTGTAAAAACTAACGCGCAAAAGTAATACTCTTCAATCCAAAAAAGATAATGAAGTAACAATTATTTAATAACATAGTTCAAGGAAACTAAAAATTAGATATAATTCAATCTTGAGAATAATTTAAATGTATTTCATATGAAATGATAATTTAAACTGCGGGTTAACATGCCATTAATTCTAATACTGATAATACAGGTTTTGTACAGATTTTTATGTAATTTTTACATAACATATTTGTATATCTTTTCATATGTATTTTCCTAGTCTCTGCCTCTTCAATTGTAATTAGTACTTTATCAATTGATGAAGAAATATTACTGAATATAAATTGTCAGTTTCTATTATTTGTTAGCTATATAATTTATTTTATGAAATTAAATGACCCTGATTGGACCATTAATCACAATTCCATAGAAATCTACTATGCACCCTAGCAATATTGATCAATGTGCATCACAATACTAACCTTCCATGAGTCTTCTCTGACTTTTAATTTTGAACCACAGACCATGTGTTGACCTAAAATATTTAATATATTTCCCTTTGTCTGTCACCAACTTGCCAAATGTTTATTTCTTTCTTTTTCAAATATCTTTGAGATTCTGTGTGCAGAAAATATCTTTCCTACTTATATACTTTTCACAGTGCCTTCCTCACTTCTTTTCATTCTCCACAATTAGTCCTCAAAATCTAAACATCCTAGAAACAAGTCATAGGTACAGGTCCTCCAGTTTTGAGGTAGGTTAAGATGAAAATGCTTTTTGCCTTAAATATGACTATCTGACTCTTCAGAAGATCTCGCAAGAACCAAAGCACTGAATATAAGCAGTACAATTTTTCTAAAAGCTTAATTTCAGTACAACTCATCTAGTTTGGTGAATGATGCTTCAGACCAATGGTTTCATGCTGTCAGGAGTGATATCTTGTATAAACAATTTGTTGCAGTGCACCTGTATGTGTCAAGTCCTTGGCTGAATCCACTGCCTCTCTTGGAGAAAGGGTCCGCATCAGGACCAGGCTGAATGACAGGTGTCAACTGCCACCAGACCACTTGGAAATGAAGTGTGCTTGCTGCCAACTGTCAGTGCCAGATGCGACAGCAAACCACTTGCAGACTGCTGACAAATGTGTTGATATGTGTCCTGCTGAGGAGCCTTAGAGATTTCCGCTGGTTGGGCCTGGGCCAGTTGGAAAGTGGGGCATGTATATCACTTAGGGAATCTTCACAAGAAGGGAAATTTCTTAGCTTTTAGCTTTTCTCAGTTGCACCAATTTGGGTTATGAATAATTTCAGGGGTTATCTGCATTAATGACCAATTTATTAGAATATCCTTAAAATGAGAATCAAGTTGTGTTATATTCTGGTACAAACTCCCAATGTTGAATGTGATGATGATGTGTATTCATAATGTACCAATAAATATTGGAATAAAAAAAGATTTTATATGAATGGATAAATGAGGAAGGAATAATAAGGAATATGGTGGAAATTTAAGTGAACAAATCAGAGGTTTCCTTTAATCATAAACTTAGTCTAAAATGACAATATGTTTCAAAATTAAGTGATGGGTTGTTTTAATAGAAGAATGCTGTCTTCAAGGTAGAAGAAGTGATTTCAGTCTTCTAGAAATCACAGTACTATTGCTGAGTGGTGTAGAGTCCAGTGGCTTCAGGCTTTTGTCTTCTTGAAAGAACTGAACAGACATAACTGACCAATGTAACAGTTCAGTGTTTGTTGAAGAAAAGGGAGAGAAGAAAACAAAAGTGCAAGAAAGAAAAGGGGAACAAAAGAAGAAGAAAGGCAGGTAAGTCCTGCATGCAGGATGGGCCACTGTAAGAATGAGAGAGAGCGGTGGCGAGCAAGTCATGGTGCCATTTTCCATATCTTCTTTTGACTTCAGATTCTGGCAGTTCCACGCAGGGCTCTGAGCTGCTCTGTGCAGGGGTTGGCAGTGATTTGACAGCTCTCTGTGATTAACTGGTCATGCCTGGCTGCCCATCCATGATTAGCGGTGCCCTAATCTCCTGCTCTGTACCGTGCCAAGTTTGGGGTAGAGTAGACTATCCAAGTTTGGACAGAGCAGAAGAAACTGGTGGATCAGCTTAGGCTCAGAAAGAAAGCATTAGAAAATGAGAAGCTGGGGAACTATAGCTTAAAATGTAGACCCTGGAAGCATTTAGTCTGGGCGAGAGTAAATTTAATAATATTCTCTAATATCTTAAATTCTCACATTGCAGCATTAGATATGATATCTTTGTTTTCATAGAATAGAAAGAGGGCAAATAAATACGTGTAAATACAAGGGAGGTGCTGGTGCAATGTAAAGAATTTTATAAAAATTTTTATAATTTGACAGTGGGATAAAATGCCTTGGGGGATAGTCAGTAGCCATTGATTGGAATAATTAAACTAAGAATACTCAGGATATTATGCATGATTTTCAGTCTAACTCAGAATCTTTCCCACCAGGTGATAGCTGTTGTAACATTTGTTGAATTCTAGCTTTTTACTCAGTCCCATACTTATCAAGCTCCTCTCCATCCTTCTGTCATTCCCGCTGCCCATAAAGTAGGAATTCAGGGTCTTCTGTTTTCACTGAATTCTCTTTTGCCTCCGTGAAGGCTCTCTATACTTATTTTTCCCATCCTCCTCCCCTTCTTCTTTTTCTTTCTTTTTTTTTTTAATGAGTACATATCTGCAGCACACACAGTTTAAGTCATCTTGGGGAGCAGGTACATGGACACAGTCCAACTCGACTCTTTTAAATCCCCTCGCCTGTCTTTCCCACCTCCCTCATTCTCCCTCTACATCCTCTTCCCTCATTTTTGTTCTTGCTGGTATCAGTAAACTTATCGCATGTTTGTGATAAAGAATGTTTACATTCATCGAGGTTATTAGGTTCCTGCTCATGGTGTATCATTATTTGATTTATTTTTTTCCTTCCCCTCTCCCTCTCCTTGGACCTTCATTTTCATGGACCTCCTGCCATTTTCAAGAGATCTATCTCTCTGTGTCCATTGATCCATCCTTTATGGTGCTACTAGTATTTTACATAACTTGGATGAGAGAGGCAATATGGTATTTAAATTGTATGTCTGATTTATTTCACTCAACATATTTCCCAAGTGCAAAGATTTCCCAAAAAGTGTCTCAATTTTTTTCTTCTTTAAAACTGCATTATGTTCCATTATGTATAGATATGACATTTTCTTTATGCACTCATGTTTTGAAGAGTGCACAGGCTATTTCCGGGATTTAGCTGTAATGAATTGCGTTGCTATAAACACTGAAGAGCAGGTGCGGTATGACACCTTTAGCTCTTTTGGGGAGATGCCTAGGAGGAGGATGGCTGGGTCATATGGAATTTCTAATTTTAATTGCTTAAAGAATCTCCACACTAGATTTCTTACTAGTTGTACTAGCTTACATTCCCACCAACAATGGAAGAGGGTTTCTTTTTCACTGCAGCTTCATCAGCATTGGCTATTTCTTGAGCTCTTGGTGACTGCTACTCTCCCTGGTGTAAAATGGAATCCTAGCATGGTTTCAATTGCTGTTCTGTAATGGCCAGTGTTGTTGAACAGTTTTTCAAATGTCTGTTGGCATTTGTACTTCTTTCCTTGAGAAGTGTCTGTGTATTTCACCTGCCCAACTCATTTTGGGTTTTATGTTTTAGGTAAGCTGGTTTTTTGAGTTCTTTATATATTCTAGATATTAGCTCTCTGCCTGAGAAATAGCCAGAAAAATTTTTTCTTCCATCTGTAAGTTGCCTCTTCCCATTACAACTTGATTCTACTGCTGTGCAGACACCTTTCAAATTTGATAAAATCCCATTTGTTCATTGCTGGTGTCATTTCTTGTGTAATTGAAGTTCTATTTGGGAAATACTTTCCTATACTTATAATTTCAAGCGCTTTACTCATTGCATCATCCAATAGGTCCCATGTTTCTGTTTTAATGTGTAGACCTACGATCCATTTTGCTTTAAGTTTAGAATCGGTCATGGTGGTGCACACCTACCATTTGAGATGCTGAGGCAGGAGGGTCACTATGACTTCAAGCTTGGCCTGGACTATGTAGTGCAACTTTGTCTCAAAAAACTGATTTTAGTTTAGTGCATGATGAACAATAATTAATCTGGTGCCAGTCTTTGCAAGCATATCCAATTTTCTCAGCACTTCGTTGAACAGGCTGTCTTGCCTCCAATGTGTGCTTTTGGGCCTTTTGTGAAAGATAAAATAGGTGAATGTGTCTGGCAATGCTTTTGTGTTCTCTTGATCTGTACACTTGTTTCTGTTGCAGCACCATAGCATTTTAAAAATTGATTTTATTGGTACATATTATGTACACATGATCCCCCTCGACACTGAGAGTTTGTACAGTATATGACATGACTTTGTTCCCGTTCCCCTGCCCCTCCATCCCCTTCCCCCTACAAGCATAAGTTCGTTTCCTTTTTTTTTTATCACATTTTACTTTTCCCTCTTTACTTATTGCTACCCCCTTTTCCCTTTGAATGTATTCTATTCCACAATATCTGTCATACATTCTAGAACTCATTTATATCTACAGTTTCTCATACCAGAGAAAAAATACAGTATTTACACATCTGTGACCTATTTATTTCACTTGTGACTATGTTCTCAAGGTACATCCATTTGAGCATAAAAGACTCAAATTTATCAGTCTTTATGGTTGAGTGGTATTCCATGTTATAGAAGAAATACATCTTTATCCAGTCTCCAGGAGATGAGTATTTGGTCTGTTTCCAAGATTTAGCTATCACAAATTGAACTGCTATAAACATGGGTGGACATATGTCACTGTGATATGAATCTTCTAATTCTTTCCTGTATATCACTAGCAGGGGAATATCAGGGTCAAATGGGAACTCAAATCCTAGTTTTTCAAAGAATCTTCATATTGATTTCACCATTGTTTTGCAGTAAGGTGCGACATCAGCTTGATGTCTCCTGCCATGTCCTTGTTGCCAATATTGCTCTTGCTATTATGGGTCTCTTCTGAATATGATCAGGTTGCTTCTGTCTGGGTCTGAGTAGTGTACTGTTGGTGTATTGACTGAAACTGCAGTTATAGCAATTTTGGGAGTATGGTCATTTTGAAAAATTTGGTTCTTTCTATTCAGGAGTAAGATACAACTTTACATTTTTTGATGTTCTTTTCAGTCATCTTTTTTAGAGGACAGTAGTTTTTATTTTTTCATAAACATCATTTATTTCTTTGGTTAGGTTAACTTTAAGGTCTTTTATTTTTCTTGACTCTACCATGAATTATATTGTTTCCAGAATTTCCTTTTCATTGAGTTAATTATTAGTGTCCACAAAAGATTTGCATGTTGATTTTATACATTGCTGAAGTTGGTTATTAATTCTAAGACATTTTCTGATGGATTTCTTTGTTGGATCTTTATATTGAGTATTATGCTATCCTTAGGTAAAGATAATTAGAATTTTTCATTTCTTATGTGTATCCCTTTACTTTTTCTTCTTGCCTGATTGTCCTGGGTGATATTTTAAGTACTATATTGACTAGGAATGATGATAGTGGGCATCCTTATTTTGTCTTTGACTTTAAATGGAATGCTTTTAGTCTTTCTCCATTCAATAGATGTTGGTTGCCTGCAGGTCATTCTCCCCGGCCATTTGGAGCACAGCCTGTCTGCCAACACCTGTGTGTGGAAGAGCTTAAATCTTAGAAAATAGTAAATCGACTTTAGATCCTAATGCTAAGCTAATTTTCAGTCTAGATTTACCTATAATGTACTTGTCATTTTGTTATTAAACTACTAAGGAGTGGGAAAAGATGTGGTTAAATGTGAACTGTGAAGCTATGATGTCCAGTTGTCTTGGTGAAATTACCTAATATTCATCTACTTTTGGTTATATTGCTGTTTCTGTTCTTTTTCCTCTGAACAGAACACAGTGGAATACTTGTAAATTGTTGCAATTATAACAACTTAGGTAAACTATTGAATCAACCTGTTACTTGCTGAAGTAATATGAGCTACAACTCATATTATTTTGAGTTAAAAATATTAGATCAGAGAAAGAGTGATAGCTACAGGTAGAAATACAATAGTTGTACATATTCTTTTGGTGTAGTGTAGGAGGCAAGGGTTAGTTTAGAGAATGTAAAGTTTCAGACAGCCAGGCTGAATAATGCGCATTTATAGGAATATATATATATATATATATATATATATATATATATATATATATATAAATGTATAAGGTAAAGTAGATAATTGTAAGTGGGCAACAACATGGTAGTTTGACAGGTGAGCTGTTGCTGAAAGGCTGACGCTGCCAGTCACTGGAGAGCTTCCTTTACTTGATTTTTAAGAAATCATTTCCTGTACTATAGAAGAAAGCGTGTAGACCCAAAGCCAGTAAACATTCTCTGTAATGGGCCACGTGGAAATTACTTTAGACTTTAAATGCTACTTAAGTCTGTTGTGTATAGATATTTTATTAATTAAAATCATTGTCAGCTTGAATTTCACACCCTGGTAGGCTGTGGCCCAGATTTTCCAACTTTTGAGTAGATCACAGATTGAATACAATGATTCTACTCTTCAGAAGCTTGCCTAGACCATAATGCACATATCAGGAACGGCTTTGAATTCAACCCTTTGTCAAGCAGTCCCAACACTGAAAGCTGAAAGCCAGTAGAAGATTTTATAGCAAGGTCAAAGTGCTATATTTCTGTTTGAAAAGATTTGATTCCAGCATCTAGATGGATGAGATGACACACAACTGAACTGGGACACTGAGAAGAGTAGATAATAGGACAAACCGAGCTCAGGAGAATCTTAACATTTGTGATGATAGCTAGGAGGAGCAAACAGCTAAGCAGATGAACTATTATCCTTCTGAACAGTTCTCTAAGGATAATACTTTTTCTCAGCTTTTAAAAAGTCCTGATTGTCAAGAGAAGGTACTTGTTAAGCAGAATATTCATTACCTTCCCTGTTCTTCTAAAAACTAATCCTTTTTGTGTAAATTTTTAAATGTATCAATTAAAAAATAAAATACATCTCATAAAAAGAAAAATAGAAGTGGACACAAATACAAACATCCTGTATTCATGAACTTTAAGTTAATATTATTGAATAATATAGTCAATCCAATCTTTATCAAGATTACAATGTTATTTTTCACGGACATAGAAAAAGCAATAAATTCCTTTGAAATAAGTGATTTTCACATAACCAATGCAATGTTGAACAAATAAAAAGCAATGCTAGAGAATCAGATGATGTATCTTACATGTAGCACAGGGGTATAGTTCTGAAAATAGTATGGTGTAAAAACAGCCACACAGGGTGAGATTGGGGATTTAGCTCAGTGGTTCAGATGTCTGCCTTGCACGTTCAAGGGCCCAGATTCAGTCCCCGGTAACCACATACAACAAATGCTGGGCATGGAGACTCACATGCACCAGCAATCAGAATGACATACCACAGTGCCTGGCATGGTGGCGCATGCCTAAAATTCCAGCATTGGGAGGCAGAGGCAGGAGGATTGCTGTGAATTCAAGGCTGAGCTCAGGGCCAGCCTGAACTACAAAAGTGAGACCTTATGTCAAGAAAAACCCCCAAAACAACAGAAAACCCAGTTACCCAGGACATGAGAAGAGAGCAGAGAACTCAGGAATAAATAAATCCATGGATTTACAGTGAACTGATTTTCAATAAAGGTGTCACGAAAACACAGAGAAGAACAATCTTCTCAATAAACATAACTGAAAATTGGGTACCCCCATGAAGCAGAATAAAATTACATCCTCATCTGATATTACAAACAAAGATAAAATTAAAATGGATTGATGCCTAAACCTGAAATTTAATATATAAGAACTCCCAGGAACAGAATGCTTTTGACATTGGTCTGAGCAATGACATTTTAAAAGTGATCTCAAAAGCACAGGCAAAAAAGCAAAACGTGCTTGTGATCCACAATATCTGTATACCAAAGCAAATTTCCCCACAAGAAATTACAAAAAGTCAGATGATTCATTCCACAGCCCAGAAATGCTTGTAAAAGTGTTTAGGACATCTGGGAAGATGGTGAGTCTATAACTAAGAAGAAATTAGCTTTTCTGAAATGTAGAATCCTGACATTGGAAAATAGTAAGTTGAAAAAGAAAAGAAAGACAGAGATAGGACTCAGGAAGTCCTGTCCTGGGACTCAGGAAGTATCTGAAGGGAAAATTGTAGCCTATAGAGAAATTGAAGAGACAGACAATAGTGCAGAGAAAAGGAGGTACAATCTGCACTTTCTCTCTCCATTTCTGGCTTGTGGTGAATCACAGCAGACTTCTCAATGCAAAATCTTAGGTCAAGGAGAGCTTGCAGCAAAGTATTTCAAGACCTAAAAGAAAGCAAAATTCAGCCTAGATTGTTGCACCCTGCAAAATTATCCTTCAAAATTAATGCAGAAATAATAAAGAATATGACCCAAAAACCTGAAGTTCCAAAATAAAGACCACCTGGTGAAATTCATAGCAAGGCACGTAATTAAACAGGAGATCAAGAAAGGAAACCAACAACAGGAAAATAATTTAATGGGTAAGTCAATATCCATCAGTTATAACCATCAAAGGTAATGGCTTCTGAAGATACAGACTGAGAGAACGGATCAAATCATGAGATCCAATAATGTCCTGCATACAAGCAATACACTTACCCAAATTAAACTCATTGGCTAAAGGTTACAGGACAGAAAACAACAACGATGCAACAGGAACCTGAAAAGAAGTAGGAATTGCTATTCTATATATGCAAACCAATGAAAGTGACACTCCACATTAACAGAACCAAAGACAAAAACCCATAATATCTCAAAAGGGGCAGGAAATGTATTTCACAAAGTCTAACATTCATGATAAAGAAGAAAGCCTTTGGAGCAAGTCTTCCTCTCAACCTGATAAATGCCATCTATGAAAAACCAACAACTAACATCATATTAAACAGTAAAAACTGAAAGCTTTCACTGTAAAATCAAGAACAAGATGAAGATGTCCCCTATAACCTCTCCTGTTCAATATAGTTCTGGAAACAATAACCAGAGGAACTAGATGAGAGAAAGAAATAAAGAAATATGGCTAGAAAAGAGAGAAGTTATATTAAGGTTATTTGCTGATGACAATACTTTACCTAGAAGACCCCAACAACTCCACAAAAATCAAACCCTAGGTTTAATAATAAATTTGGCAGTGTGGCAGGATACAAAGTCAACACTGAAAGAGACAATTAGCTGAATAATATCTTTCAAAATAGTGTTAAGAAAATGAAACATCTTCTAATGAAGGGAAGTAGAAGACTTTTCACATTGAGAACTACAGCACTCTGGAAAAGGATCTTGAAAAGGATCTTGAATCTTGAATCAGAGAGTGGAAAGATCCTTTGTTCTTTGGTAGGCAGAATCATTATAATAAAAAATTCCATGTTTCCAAACTGGTTTTGCAGATTGAATGCAATCCTGATCAAAACACCAACAAAAATGCTGTCAGATATTCTCCTTCTTACCTTAATGTCAATCAGGAGTAAGGACTGTAGAGAAATACAGCTTTTTATTGGAAGATAAATTGACAACAACATAAAATAGATAAGGAGGCATGTTGCTCAGATCAGAGGGAAAAGTTGTATTACAATAGCAAATTATTCTTAGATTGGCTAATATTTTAGAAAATGCACTTTCTGGGTGGTTCTGTGGATGATTGTAGTGACTAGGTAATAAAGTGTTTTGAATTTTATATTTTGCTATGAGAAGCCGAAGGAGATGAATTATACAATAAAAGAAAAACATGGCTGGGGCCAGGGATTTAGTTCAGTGGTTTTTGTGTCTGCCTTGCAGATGCAAAGTCCCAGGTTCAATCCCCAGTAACCAAATACACAATGCTGGGCATGGTGACTCATGCCCACCAGCAATCGGCACCACATATCACAGTGCCAAGCGTGGTGGCTGATGCCTGTAATCCCAGCACTCGGGAGGCAGAGGCAAGAGGATTGCTGTGAGTTTGAGGCTTGCCTGGGCTATATAGCGAGACCCTGTCTCAAATAAAACAAACAAACAAACAAACAAACAAACAAACAAATAAAATAGGGGAAAACATGGCTGTCAGTGAGCACATTTTGTCATCAGTATAAGCAGAGATGTGACAAAAGAGGAGTGAGCAGCCTTGAAATCGCTGAGTTATTACAAGAGGGTGCATTACAGTGGCACTGAGGCCGGAAGAATGACTGGGTCTGAGGAGAGGGGTCCGGGCCGGAGGAGCCGGGTGGTGCTGGAGCACTGACAGCAGCTGTGCATCCCGCACTGTGTCTACAATTGGCATCAATGACCAGAAGGTTTCTCTGTTCGCTCTTTCCAGTAGTTCACACTCCCTAGCTGGCTGGAGCAGTTCCGGAATGGGACACAATGGCATTTCCATTACAAACAGAAGAGAGGCTGCTTACGTCCTTCTTAGTTGTGTTTCTATGTCCGTGTTTAATGGTTGCCAAGAAATTATAAATACATATCATATTTACTAAGGAAATCTTTCCTGGTGGCCTCTGAGGTATATGATAGACAGAGTAACGGCCTTCCAAGGAAGTGCACATTTTATTCCCAGGAAAATGTTAGCAGTTCAGGTGCATAACAAATAGGAATCAGGGTTGCCTATGAAATTGAGGTTTTCTAATTGTCTGACCTTAAAGTAGAGAAACTACAGTATGTTGTTGAGTGAATCAATCTTTTCTTGAGAACAAATGAAAGGGCAAGAGGGAATTAAGTGTCAGGAAGGGGCAGTATGAAAGCTTGTGCCATCTACATGGCTTTGGAGGCGGAGGAAGAGTTCAGGAGCCAGAGAAAGTGTCAGCTTCTGAGGTAGAGAATGTGAAGAAGGCGGAGAAGGTGGAGAAAGTGATTCTCCCTTGTGCTTCCGGGGAGTGAAGCGTGCTGGACAGTCCTCGAGGGATGCCAGCCTGAAAAACCATAAATCATGAATCTGTGTGACTTCAGCACTATGTGGCACTAACTTGCTCCTTATCAACAGAAACTAATACAAGTCACCTTTTATCTACCCTGTAGACTTCCTAGATCTCAGACTAGACCCACTTCAGGCCCTCAGCGGTGTTTTCAAATGCAGCTTGTCACTTTACATCTTAAAAAGAAGCAAGGCAACAAAAAACCTTACATGGTTTCAGTTTGCTATTATGTATAACATTAAGAACTTCTGCAACATCCGTGAAGCACTGTGTAGTCTGCCTCTGTGCTCACAGGCCAGAAAATGATTCATCTCTGTATTTTCAGACTCCGTCCTGTTCTTCCTTAAGTTCCCCAAGCAAACCAACTTTTTTATATCAGATACTTTCAAACCAGAATACAACAAATCATTAAAAAGATCATATGTCATGGCCATGCTGGCTTCATCCTAGGTGTGTGGACAGTTCTATATATGTGAATCAATAAATGTAATACATCTCATAATCAGAAGCTGGAACAAAAATCATAATACCATCTAAAGAAAGGCAGAAAAATCCATTGAAAAATTCATAATGTATAATAAAAATGCTCTCAAGTAGGTGTACCTGAAATTGATAAAAGCCCACTAGCAATATCATATTAAATGAGGAAAAACTAAGGCTTTTCATTTAGAAATAGGAACAAGACAAAGATATCCACTTTTACTACTCTAAATAAAATACTCAAATATTTAGTCAAAGCCACAGATAAGAGAAAGAAACAAAAGGGATGTGTGTAGGAAAGAAGTCAAATGCCCTCACTTGCAGATGACCTGATCATTTCCAAAGAAGGTAAAAAAACTCCTCTAGAATGTTCTGAGAACTCATGAATTCAGCAAAGAAGTGGGCTACAAAAGTCAATACACAAAAGTCAGCAATGCTCCAGTGTGCCAAAAATGAGCCCTCTGAACAAGAAATCTCAAATGTGACAGCTTCAAAAACATTTGAATATTTTGGAATTTACCTAAGTAAGAAGGTGAAACATGTTAAGGTAAAAACTATAGTACTCTAGAGAAAAGCATTAAAGAAAGCATAGAAAAGGATAACTACTATGGTCAGATAAGCAGAACTAACATTTGTCAGAATGGATATATTACCATGTAAATGTATAGAGTTGACTGAGTTCCAACTAAAATACCAATAGCGAGTATCACAAAACTAGTAAAAATAATCCTAAAATTCATATGGAATCAAGTGTGATCCAGAACAGCCAAACTAACCCTTAGCAACGAGGGTAATGCCAGGGCATCACAACGCTGGATTTCAACTTATACTGCAAACTTACAGTGACAAAAGCAGCATGCACAGAAAGGACATGTGGGACAGTGGAACAAAATGGGGGAAGGAAATGGGGGTCAGAGGGACAGCGCCAGGAACTTCAGTCCCTCTATCTTTGACAAAGGGCTCAAAGCATACGAGGAAGAAGAGACACTCTCCTTCCCAAGGGGTGTTTGGAAAGCTAGTTACCCACACAGAAGAGTGAGTCTTCCGTAGCTCTCCACCCACACTAAAGTGAAACCAAAATGCACCAAATATCTAGACACTAAAACAAACACAGAAGCTTTTGCAAGATAAAACAGCTAAAATTTTTAAAGACGTAAGTGTAGGCAAGAATTTTTTTTTTTTTGAGACAGGCCCAGAACCACTGAGCTAAATCCCTGGCCCTAAAACCTTCTTTAGACAGATCCCCAATTGCATAAGAAATAACACTGATGGTCACCTATACGATTATATAAAACAAGACTGTTTCTACAGAGGAAGGGAAACAGGAGTGAAAAGACAATCCATTCAATGGGAATCACTTTGCCAGCTACTCCTTGGACAGAAAAGGAATGTGTAGAATGCTCAGAACACTAGGCCTCTACAAATAAAGAACCAAGGCAATGTTGGGAAATTGTAATGAGTAGATACCTCTCAAAAGAAAAAGTGCAAATAGCCAATGAATAAATGAAAAAGATACTCAGCATCTTTGGCCATTAGAGATATACAAATACAAAGAACACCAGAGTCTCTTATTCCTGTGAAGATGACTATCCTCAAGAACTCAAAAAACAAGAAAAATTTGTAAGGTTGTGGGACATTACGATGTGATATGGAGATGGACCAGTGCCCCAAGATGAATGTAAACATTAGATGCTATAAATATGTGTGAAACGAGTACTTGAGTTTGAACCTTTGCTCACCTATGTAACGTTGTGCACTAAAGTGACCTATTGTATAGTATATGATAGACTGCATGATGCAATATAGCTCTTGGAGCACATTGTACACTTGCCTTCTCCCTGAGAGGCATGAAGGACCATGTCCTTGGGTGGATTAACAGATGCGATAAAAAAAA
>PVIR01002470.1:45028-102450 GCA_004026965.1 Petromus typicus | reverse complement strand
TATATTGTGAAATAGAAAATGCTCAATGTAAAATAAGGTGAAAGGGGACAATGTTGAGATTGTAACAAAAAAGTAAGGAAACAAATTTTATATATATATGGGGGGGTGGTAGGGTGGGTGGGGCTATGGGAAAAAATGAGAATTAAGTTGTGTCTTATACTGGTACAAATCCCCATTATGGAGTGCAATCATGATGTGTGTATGCAATGTACCAATAAAGATAATTTTAAAAAAAAGAATAAATGCTTGATCTCCTCTATTTCAGCTGACATATTTTTATCCTCTGCAAATATGAAATTGAGTTGAGATTATGAATATTTACCAGCAATAGAGACTTGGGGTCCTCATGTGAAAAGCAGGACATCAAGTTTATCTGGAGGGTTTCTTATAAGACTGAGTGCACGAGCCACTGGAAGTGTGGTGGAGAACGTGTGTTCACTGTCTTTTCCCTCATCGTGGGGTGGGGGTTTCAGCTGCCAGCCCCCATTAGCTCAATGATTCAATAATACACAGAGTCTGCAGAAAAGCAGACAAGGTGAAAGTCACTTGCATTCTTCTTGAGTTCTCTGATATAATATGACCTGAAGTTACATGAAATGGTGAACTGGTGCAGGAAAGGAAGACTCGAAGACAGTGTCAACCTTCTGAAGGGCAAGTGCTTGACTCCCATGTATAAAGGGGAAATTGTGAGAATAACACAATGGAAAAGATGAAACTGGGCTCTGGCCTTTACTACATACATCATGGGAGCTTTGGCAAGTTTTTTGTTTTGAGGTCACCAAATTTCTTACATTTACAGCAGGGAAGCAACTCTTACAGAGTAAGTCAGGAGAGCTCTTTCATTCATTCATTCAACAGACGCTTATTCATTAGCCACTAGATTCTGTGGCAAGCTTGGGGAATCATATCTGAAGAATAAAGAAACAAATTTTGTGCCTTTAGAAGTTTGTGTTACAATGAGAAAAGCATAGAATATTTCGGCACATAAATCAGTATAGAAGACAACTATGAAACATGGTAAGTTTCCACAGGTAGTAGCTGTAAGAAAACAGAACGTCAATTCTACAAGTTTGTAACTCCTGGTGTCAAGTAAAGGGAACAAATGGTAGAAGACTGAGAAGATAAAGACAATTCATGACAATTGTTGGAAGGAGTTCTCCAGGCACAAAGACTGAAAAATCTTAGATCCTGGTGGCTAAAGGTTACTTTGGTGGAGAACATAAAAGGGATTTTTGGATTAAAGAAACCTAAAAACATATGCTTGCCTGAAGCGCAAGATTGGCAAGAAACAGCAACTACCACAAGCCTTTCATTCTTCCCGTCTGGAGTGCAGTGCAGCTGACACACTGGTCTTTTTCTGCTTCTCCCTGTGGTCTGATTTGCAGGCAGTAGACGATTTGCTTTTATCTCCATGGGTCTATAGACCAAGGAGAACCAGAGTGAGAAAAAGTACCTGAGTGTTCTCACCCACAATCATATCTAATTCAAGGGGAAAAACAGTCTAAATGTTGAAGTTAATGCAACAATTAGAATACAAGGAAATGGAGACAGTGAAATGAAGATAAAAAGTATATTTTGCAAGACAGAAGGATTCAAGCTTCTGGATCCAAAAGGTGGGTTACTATTCTCAAAATTCTACCATGATTCATTCTTGCTTTCTTTCTAGTATGAAATTATCACTCTCATTAGGAGATAGAGCCCTTCTCCCCTCCGCTTGAATTTAGGAGGATGGTCTTGTGACTTATTTTAAGGAACAAAATATTAATGAAGTGACTGAACCTGCTTTTGTTAGATTAAGGACAAGGAAAAGCATATGTGGACGGTGAAAGAAAATAGATGAGAAAGAACAGAGAAAATCCGCCAAGATCCAAGAATTTCAGAAATTGCATTTGCAGCTTGAACTGTCAGGGAAGCCATCTTGCATGTGCTCACAACATGTGGACTGTCAGGTGATGGCAGCTTAATGACTAATTTGGAGAAAGATGAGCAGAGATCACCAGTTCATTTGAACATGAGAAATAACAAACTGCTGCTGCAAGTCAAGAGTTTTGCAAATAGTAAATAATTACCCAGACAAATAGAGAGGTATACTGATATTCAAATTCAGGGGACAGCTGGATTTAGAGAAAGGTCTGAAAAAAATGATACTTCTGCAGGGCTCAGTCAGATGGAACAATTCATCAGAACTTGGAAATGTCTCAAAACACATGAAAATACTGATTAGGTGAACTTTAAATTATAAATTTTAGATTGATTCATTTCTGAGTCATAGGAGCAATAGTTTTGCAGCTATGTTTTAGAAACTAAGGTCAGAAAAATAAGAATAGTTTGAAAGAAAAAATATATTTATTAATTTATTGAACATTTAGTTGCGGAACTTGTTTTTGATTGGTCTAGTTTTCTATGGATTGGTAAAGTTTTCTAAATGTTTTCAGTAGATTATGAAATATAATATGAACTTTGTAAGGTACATTATTTAATCCCCCTGAAATCACTGGAAACGGTCTGACTCTTCCTCTCAGGGCCTCTGGATTTTCTCACCATCTTTTGCAAGTACCGGAGATGCTCAGAATGAAAAGAGGTCAGCCGATGTTGCTGCCCTCACAGCGTGCTGTGGGTCTGAACTTTGCCTTAACAAAGGAGAATAATGTGACATACACTCTTTAGAGGCCTTAGTTGAAGTTTCTGACAGTGACACAGAAAATTGCCTTGGCAGGTTGAAAAGAAAGGTTCACTTTGCTGATAGCTCACTTAAATATTTAGAATATAAGATTATCCTGGCCTGGATTAGACTATGAAGAAGAGATTTTGAGAAAGGGATGCTTTAGGGTTTCTGAAAAAGAAATTAAAGACAGATGCAGTTACAACTGAGCACTACTTCTTTTGCTCTCATATTGCCCCAGGAAATCATTCCCAAGAGGTCCACTAATATTATCAATATTTTTCAGAGGTAAAATTTTATAAGACTAGCAGTTGGTCATTGCCAAAATCTCAGTTTCTTAAAAAGGAGTGTGTCTTCTTATCATTTCTACTTCTCTTATTTACTATCTTGTTCAGTATCAGAAATAATTGTATGATACCAAAAAGTGGTTAATTTCTTGATTCTTTGATAAAGTGACAACATATTGCTCATCAAATGGGATTAATGTGTTTCAATTGCTATGCTCCACAAAATATTTGTTTAGTATAATTAATATCACAATCAAATTTGCATACATAATTGCTTAAAGCACTCAAAGCATGGTTAATTTAGTATCAGTCCACTACTAGGGAAAAGAGATGAAACCAGCCTGAACATGAACTCACTTGAATTGAATAACTCAGGATTAGCAGACTGGAGACAGATATTTGGTTCCTGAATTACTATGCCAGGAAATGTTTGATTCTTCAAAGCAGAATTTCAACCTTTACTGAGTAAAATCCTAGAAAATATAAAGTACTATCATACCAAAAATGACCAGTGCAATGGTCTATTTATAAAGTACTTCACCAAATTTGAATGTATCAAAAAATGCAGTATGTTTTTATTTTAATTTTGCCATTGAATAAAAAATAAAATAACAAGGGAAAAAAGAATG
Source organism: Petromus typicus (assembly GCA_004026965.1). Taxonomy (NCBI): domain Eukaryota; kingdom Metazoa; phylum Chordata; class Mammalia; order Rodentia; family Petromuridae; genus Petromus; species Petromus typicus. The sequence continues at coordinate 98,872 of PVIR01002470.1, read as the reverse complement.
TGACAGTAATAATGAAAAAAGGAAACAAAGATTATATATATATATAGGGGATGGAGGGTTGCAGGGCGGGAGGAAAGCAGAAAAATGAGAATCAAGTCGTGTCATATTCTGGTACAAACTCTGAATGTTGAATGTGATGATGATGTGTATTCATAATGTACCAATAAAGATTTAAATTTTTTAAAAATTTTAAAAATAAAAATAAAAAGATCTGGGGCACTAAAAAAATTAATCTAATTTCCTTTTTTGTATGTACATATATTAATACTTTCTAGAGATTTTTCAAATTATAAATTATGCTTATTTTAAATGATATTAAAAATTATATTTATGGGGTGTCACATGGTCCTTTAATATATGCAAATATTGTGCAATATTTAAATCAGGTTAAATATTATGTGTCTCCTTGAACGTTTATGGTAAAACCACTCAGAATCCTATCTTCTCCCAGCAGTAGAATTGCTGCTTTTCCTAGTGTAGTCTTATGAAGTGTCTAAGGAGCTTCTGCAATGCTGCTCTCAATAGCTGCACTGGTTTATTTTCCCACTGAGAGGTTTTGTCCATGTCTTAGCCAATACGATATACAAAGTTGAGAGTTAACAAGATCTGAGTGTATCCACAAAGAAAATGAAGTCAATGTGGTAAAAGGTATTTGCTCTCATAATTATTGCAGCACTGTTTATAGTAAACTAGAAATGCCAGCATGTCAACTAACTGATGAATGAATAAAGAATATGAAGATTTTATCAAAATATACATTCTGATAATTGTTTGAATACAATTTGCCCACCAAGTATATTTATCAATTTCTCTCTGCATCCAAAAATCTTTGGTTTACCCTAACCAATACTATTTTAGTCTCTATATAAATTTTCATTTCTCTAGTCTTAATTTCAAATATGCAGGTTCTAATTCTTCTAAGGAAGGGCAATCAGTGAATATGTTAATCTTTATTTATTTATTTATTTATTTATTTATTTTTTTTTTTTTAGGTTTTTTGAGACAGGGTCTCGCTTTGTGGTTCAGGCTGGCCCTGAGCTCAGCCTCAAACTCACATCACAATCCTCCTGCCTCTGCCTCCCGAGTGCTGGGATTACAGGCGTGAGCCAACACGCCCGGCACTGTGGTATGTGGTACTGGTTGCTGCTGGGTGTGAGTCTCCACACCCAGTATTGTTATGTGGTTACCGGGGAATTGAACCCGGGTCCTTGCGCTTGCAAGACAGGCGCTGGAACCACTGAGCTAACTCCCCGGCCCTAATCTTTATATTTTAGTCCAATCTCTAACATCACCCTCCTAATGTTTTTATACTAAAAAAGAAGAAAAGCAATTACAATAATTGACATTATCAATAAACATTCTTTTTTTGCACTTTTCCTCACATATATTAATCATACATATTATTGGGTATATTGTGTTGTTTTGCTTTCATTTTATACGATAATAGCTTAGGTCTAAGACAGAAATTTTAGAACTTGTTTTCAGATATGTTTTTTTTTTTTCTTTTCAGTAAGATAGGTATCAAAAGGCATATTAGAGTTGAGGTTATTTGCATAGTAATCTTGTATAGGAGTATTTATGAAGAGTAGCCAAAGCTAATGCATATCAATTTAAAACAAAATAGGAAACCTTGAAAAGTTTAAAGTTTTACTTTAGTAGCTAAGCAACCAATTAATTAGTATACTCTTATGATTTTTAGTATTCTTAATATAAGACCTATAAATTGTTTATATATCTACTGCTTTAAAGTACTACTATCAGAACCATTTAATTTTACTAGATAGCTCATTATTTTTTATGCACTTTCCATTACAATCAGAAAGAGATACTTAGAAAACTTGTAGTATGTATTTCCATGAATGACATTCATAAGGGTAACTGGAAGATGTTCCCCGGCACCCTGCCACATTTGAAAGATGCTGTTACACACACCATCCTATCAGGTAATTATTGCATAATAGTTCTTCTCATATAAGAGTAACTATGTAATATCTAAACTGATGTGCCTGATTTGTTTTGCTCAATATTATGACCTCAAGATGGATCCATTTTCTGACATATGATGAAAGTTTATACTTCTTTATGGCAGAATAGCATTCCATTGTGTATAAAAACAAATTTTCTTTATACATATATCTGTGGTTTGACCTTCAGAACACTTCCAAGATTTAGCTCTGATGAATTGTCCCACTGTAAATATGGTATGCATATGACACTGTCATATTATGGCTTTTGCTCTTTTTGGAAGATACATAAAATGGAATTTCTATGTCTACTTTTTTGAGGTTTATGTTGATTTCCATAATGATTATATTAGTTTAGATTCCCCCCAAGTATAGGATGTTTTCTTTCATCCCTGTAGCTTCATCAGCATTTGTTATTGTTTCATTTCTTCATGATTGCCATTCTTTCTGGGGTAAGATAGAGTCTCACATTTTATATTTGCAAGTCTATAATTTGCAGAGATGTTGAACATTATCATGTATTTATTATCATTTTTACTTCTGAGAAGGGTCTATTCAATTTGTTGACCTTTTTAAAAATTATGTCTTTTACTTGGAGGGTAAATATAATTTTTTGAGTTCTTTATATACCCTAGATATTAGCCCTTTACCCAAAGAATAGAAACTGATTTTCTTCCATCCTATGGGACTCATGAGAGATCTACAATGGCAAAGGCAATCCTTGGTCACAGAAGAGCAGGAGACAGAACAATCCTGGATTCCAAATGATATACAAATCTATAGAAATAAAAATAGCATGGTATCAGGACAAAATCGACATGTGGATTGTTAGAACAGAGAAGAGGATGCAGAAGCAACTCCAGGCACTCTCAATTGGTAAAGATTTGTGCTGAAGAAAAAACACCCATTGATAAATGACACTAGGAAAACTGGCTCGCTACATGCAGAAGATTGAAGCTGGTCCCTAAGTCTCACCAAGTATTAAACTAAAGTCAAACAGATCAAGACTCTCAATATCAAATCAGAAACATTTGATTTTATAAAATACTTTTCAAAAATGAACACAACTTTTGAAGACATAGGTAAGGACTTTCTGAAAAAAAAAAGTTCAATTGCACAAAAAATAATGTCAAGAATCAACAAGTGGGCTCATATCTAATTAAAATTCTTCTGCACAGCAAAGGAAAAATACCCAACAGAATGAGAATTGTATTTTAAGGTAATTTTCTGTCTCTTTTTATATCATATGATTAATTTTAATTTTGAATTTTTTATTTTTAATGATTGCTCAAAATGTTCTTAATATAGTAAGTAATGGGAGACTATTTTCACATAGAACTGTGTCAGGCAAACCACTCTTACATCCCCTCAACTCCCCAGCAGTTGAGTTGAGCTAGAACTCTCCACTATTTCTAGGGGTGGTTTTGCCTAATTTTATACCCAAGTCCAGTTTCAAGAAGTGTAGATTTGCACCATCAAGAAATGCTATCGCTCATTTTTTTTTAACATTTTCCATGTTTTGTTTCCCTATTCCACATTCTCACTAATAATACTGAATTCCATTTTCTTTATATTCTAGATTAACAAACTAGGACATATCATGTAAGATTTATCATTGTAGTCTCAATATGCAGTTCCCTGTGGGTCAATGAAATTGAGCAGTTTTTTCATATTTTTTGTTGGTCATTTGGTTTTTTTTTTTTTAAGTGAAGCTTTCATTTATTAGCCCACTTTAATTGGATTATTTGGGAAGAGATTTATTAAACTTTTGAGTTCCTCATATATTCTGAATATTAATCTATGTCAGATGAATAGTTTCCAAATATTTTCTTGCATTCTATAGGTCACCTTCTAATAGTGTTGATTGATTCTTTTTCTGCGTTGAAGCTCATTAGTTTGATATACAGTAGTCCCATTAATCTAGTTTTATTTTTCTTGCCTGTGTTGCTGTACTTATCCAAAAAGTCTGTACTGATTCTGATAAGCTAGAACACTGCTCTTTCCTTGTGGTAATTTCATAGTACAGTGTTTTCCAAATGATCTCCTTTTTGACTTCATGTAACAATTTATTGATTTTTATTTTACATGCAGAAGAAAATATCAATAATTTATAAATAGAATGAAACAAAGAAAGAGAAGATGGAAAGAAAGAAGCAAAGGTGAGCCAGAGGGAATAGAGAACAGGGGAAAGAAAGGGCAGGTCAGAAACAAAATGAGCAGGCTGGAACAACCATTTAGACGGTATTTCTGGCTTGTGACATTTTGTCAGTGTCAGAACAAGGATGCAAACGATGTCCTGAAATGTGTCATCAGTGTGTGTTTACCACATCAAATTATGGTAACCATTTGAGACCAAAGATCATTGAGATAGTTTAAAACCTTTCAGTCATTCAAAGTTAAACGTCTTTATCACTTACCTCTTTAAATTCTAAGGGCAATGTCTAATCTCAAAAGTCGATTTCCACTTGGTTCATGAAGACAAAACAAATTAATTAGGGAGGTATTTTCATGACCACAGAATTTCCACTGATGGAACCTACCAAAGTGTGTTTTTTATTTATTCATGTCTGCTGGGAAAACTGCATCTCTGATACTGTTCATCTGGAGTGGGTACCTGTTTACTCTGGCACATTGTCACCATGCAAGTCAGTCTGCAGTGGCAGAGACACACAGACTGTGCCATCTGACAGCTTCTTCCATGCTCTTGTGTTCTTGCCAACCATGAAGCGAATGCCATATTTACAGCTCAGCATTTGAGCTGTGACATTCTACAATGTGTGGCATCACATTGGTCATCTGAGTTTCTTTATGTGAACTGTAGAAAATTTTATTGGTTTACAGTTATACTGAATATGCTAGGAACCATTTTGTTTGTTTATGTTTTTTGTTTGTTTGTTTTGGTCTACCTGAGTTGCTTTTCTTCCAAAACTTTTAATGATGTTTTTTCAAAAGTAACAATTAGTAGATTATTGATTATAGAAAGAAGCTGACTTTACCCAATGAAAATTATAATCATTCAGAAAAAAAGTTACCATGTTATCTAAGACAGTTTAGTTCTATGGCCATAGAAAAAATGATAGTTATACATTGCTTATGGGTGAAGCTATATTGTAAGAAATGCGTTGTTAGATGATTTTGTCTTTGTGGAATCTTCACTGCATTTTTTACACAAACTAAAACAGTGATAACAATTCTCTGTGAAATAATCAGATGAGATCAGCATTGTATACAAATATCTCTTGTTGGCTATAACACTATTATATTGGATTTTATGAGATTTTGAGTTCATTAATTTTAATGACAAATACACTCAGATATTTGTTTGTGAATATCCTGCCCTCTCCCAGGTTTCTGTAAGAAATTTGACTAGATGATGTTTTATTAGCCATGATTTTAGACAAACTCCTTTTTTATCACCAATCTTTAAAAAGCTTCTACCCTAATACTAAAAATAACTAAATTTTATGATGAATTTTTGTAACTGAGTGTAATGCAAACTCATTTTAGTTGGAGTCTTCCCAGAAACAGTCTTTGAGACAAAGATTTAAGTGGAAGTAAAGCATTGGTAACCAATAATTTGAACAATAATGGAAAAAAAGTAGAATGAGAAAAAGTGGAGATCACTTCTAAGACAGCACATCCTGAGTCTAAGGCTGGCTTTCAGATACTTTAAGAAGAGCCTTTAAGAGTAGGTAAACAGGAGTGAAAGCAATTGAGAATGAAAGGAAAAAGGGAAAACTTACAGAGGCTGATTATTAAGATGGCTACAGTTCCACTGAGCTATGACCTAGCACCTATGACTCTTTGGGGAGCCTTCTGGAATTGCATCTCAGAACTGTCTATCCATTTACCTATCTGGGAGAACCAGGACGGAAACATGGATCGCTTACCCTACCACAGGGCACAGTGTGGTGCACATCAAAGCTCAGCTTCAGAGTCAAATGGATCTCATTTCTTACCTTGCTGTTATCTGCCTCTCATATCTTCAAAGTAAGAAATATATGATTTTTCTAGCAAAAACTATGGCAATGTGCTCATACTTTCTAACAAAGATTCTCCCACACATAAATCTTAAATCACTTTTGTGTTAAAAGAGAAAGAAGAAAAATATTTTACTTTGAGGAGTTCAAGACTCATACTTTTCTCCTGTAAGATAAAACTTAACTGAGCACAGCTATTAACTTTAATTCTATATAATCATATCTTTTAGAAGAGCAAAAGAATATTATGTAAAACATTGAAATAATGACATTAAATAATGGCATTTCATTAATAGCAATAGTAGGAATTGCATTTATAAAATTTTTAATATTTCCTCCATGTTCAGAGATTGATAAATATAAACATAAATAGTATTTTATTATTTAAATATATCTGTATGAAGTATAATAAGAGAGATTCAAGTACAGATTTCAAGCTGGTAAACTATATATCCATAAATATTTTATAGGGAAAATATAACTAAGAGAACAGAACATTTTGAGATGTGCTCTGCAATATAATTTCACCTGTTCCTCTTGCCTGTTTTCAAAATGAATAAAGCCATGTTCCTTATTTTCCTCTGCAGATCCTTTGACTTCTGGTGAGTCACTTTGCTAATGCATTTGTGAAAATATTTTTTCTATTTTACCATTACCATTGGTTCTGGTTGAAACTATCACATATATGTAGACGTTTACATACCTAAAAAGTCAGAAATCAACTTTGATCTTTAAACAGTAAGGCATGAAGTCACTCAATCTTAATAAAACCAACGGTCAACAGAATTCTTCACATTTTTCGTGTGCCTTGTCTGTCCTCTTAATATGAATTACTTCAGCTGTGTTTAATACCTTTCCATCATTTCATCAGAACCCGGTGGCAAAGGAGGGAGTCCTGAGTCGACATTTTCTCACATGATAATTACTGCACATTTCTCATCTGAAAAGGAGATGTCCACTCCCAAAGGGCGCATCACCTTCACACTCCTATCTCACTCTGGGGAAATTCTGTGGTATCACAAAGGCCTTTGCCCCAGGGTAAAACAGCTGTGCTGGGTTCTCGCCAGCTGAAGTGATGGCCTCATGAAATCTGTCAACAGGGAAAACACGGCACATCTTCATATTCCTATTGTGACTGCTTTCTGTGTTCCTGCTCATCACACCCTGGAGACACGACCTTATATAGAAGACCAAGCGGGGTGACATACGTGTGAACATATGGCGCTGCCCTCCTGGGGTCACGTACGTGGGAGCATATGGCACTGCCCTCTTCCTCCTCAACAAGCGCAGGGAGGACTCTGTCGTGGCTGCATTCTTTAACGTCCTTAGGGTTTCCAGTTGTTCCCAGAAGTGGATAATCTCCACACATTCTCCTCCAAAATTCTCAGACTTCAATCATATGATTTCAAGAATCAGAAATTAAGCCCTGGCATATATTTTCTAAAGCTTCCTTAAAGTGTTAATAGCACTTAAATTTTTCTTGTAAAGAAAATGTTAGTGATCATTTTGTTTTTATATCTATCTTTCAACTCTTTCTGCCATTGTTATTTTTTACCTAGTATTACTTATTATATTCCTGAATACTCAATTTTTACCACTGCAAATTTGAAAACTTTATCATTAGTAAAATTCCTACTAGTCCCCTCTACTCAGTAGGCTAAGGCCAGAAGGTAGTGTGTCTGAGGAAAGCCTGACCAACTTAGTGAAGTCCTCCTCAAAATAAAATAAAACAAGATGAAGATAAAAGCGAGTGGTGTCTAGCTTGTGTAAAATCCTGGGTTCAATCCCCAATACTATCACTGAACCAAAAAAAAAAAGGTTATTGCTTTGGCTTTTTAAATGTTATTACCCATTTTTCTTTGTGTTGAGCAGTTAGAGTTCATACATTTTCTTTGACCTTAAAATGCTGTCTTTCGTTTTCAAGTAACAGGCAACTTAAGTACGACTTAGACATACATCTCTGACAGGGATTTGACAGCTCACCGCCTCCTCATTGACCTTTCACAGGACTGAGAAAGTACTCCATCTACCAGAATATTGTCTCACATTTTTATTCATTTATTCCTGCCCCTGGAGCTGACTTAGTTGAGTCAAACAGCTTGGTGTCTCTTTAACATACAACTATATTTTTATAGTAGCCATTTCATTTCTAAATAATGCTTAAGTGGTCTTTATCCTTGGCCTGCTAACTGGCATCTAACTGCAAAGCCAGACAGAGACTATCACAATATCCTCTAGCAAGCTCTTTGGAAATAAACACAAGTGGCTGCATATCCAAAGCTCACATAGTGTTCTTTTGTTGCTCATGTCTGCGTCACCATCCAGCGCATTTATCCCCAAGGTCCTTGTAATCACAGTTCTAAAAACACACATTCAGGGTTTTGTGACTTTACCATTGTATTTGATTCTCATAATGGATTTGTTCTTTCTTGGATTGGCTCTAAGCTCAATTGCAAAATACATTTAGTTTATCTTGGGCACACCTGATTTCCTCTTTTCTCTTTCTAGTTTCTCACCATGGAGGGCAGCCCCTTTTTCTGAGTTAACTCTTTCCTCCTCCTCCTCCATCCTAGTAATCTCCTCTCTGGAAAGCAGCTCTCCTCCTACTCATTTTTTAAATAAAGTATATTTAATTCAGTGTGTTAAACATGTTGAGAGACATATTCCAGGAGGACAATGAATAGCATTGTTTCATGCCCCTCAGTGGGAGAAAAAGTGGATGAAAGAAAGAACTTCCAAGGTTAGGGATTAGCTCAGTGGTTCCATTCTGAATCCCCTAACACTACATATTTGCACAAGTTCCTCTTTCATTTAACTTCAGATACTTTGGTGATTTAGTCACCTAACAATCTTATGCTAATATTTTATTTCCATTCCACATCTCTCTTTATTCACTGTTGCAAAAGTAATAATAAAGAATAAAATTTTAGGGAGATTTTTTTCTTAGTAGTCACATAGGCTATTATTAAGAGCACAGATTCTGAAACTTGTTTCTTGATTTGTGTTTAAACTCTGATTTAACTCCTGACTAAACGCATAACTATTGGCAAGAAATTTAACTTCCCTAAGCCCCAGTTTCCTTATTCCCAGTTGAATAATAATTTCAAAACCCTGGAGGTTTCTTTTAGGATAAACTGAGATAATTCATGCGAATCAGCACAGTGATTTACAGCAAATGCTTAACAATCATAATTAATATTATTATCTCTTAATATATTTATTAATGCTAATAAAATTTTCTATTTTAACTTGGAAAGTAATCACCAGGTCTTCAACATACACTAGATAGTCTTTGATTCATACACATCATTGGATGAAAGAAGAAAACAATTGTTGCTCTCTATGTTTTCTTTTTTGCCTTGTGGTTCTTTTTTGCTACTGGTTCTATGATTGTCAGTAATACTTAAATTTGTTCTCTGCTTGCCAGAAAATTGACTATTTACAATAATGAGCTGACTTTAAAATAAAAGAAAATTTTGTATGTAATGCAAAACAATTGTCTCCTCAACAGAGAGTTGCAGATCCGGATGGAGCAGGATAATAGATGCCTAGGTTTATGAAGCTTTCTGTTTATAAGAAACTTCTAAGTCTTCCTTGAGGAATTTCAATGATAGAGAGGAAAGTAACTTGGTTGATTGATATATCTAGTGAATGTCTGACATAGCTTAGAATACACATATCAAGAATAAATTCAATGTTCTCATGGTACAGATGTAAAATTTCCTCCAAAGTCTGGTGTTGGGAAGGTTAATGGATTCCAGGCCATTGTGCTCACCAGTGAGTGGATCCATTTGTTGGTGAGGTCAGTAACTAAACATGCTATTAGGAGATGAGGTCAGTGGGTGGTTGACAAGATGCTATGTAACCTGGAAGGTGTATTCTTGTCCCCAACTTCTTTCTCTCTCTTTGCATTCTGGTTGTCATATTTTAGCAGATTTCCTCTTCTGTGGGTTTTCACCAGGCTATGCTGCCTTGGAACTAACCAGTCATTCAGCAAATCCTCTGAAACCTGTGAACCAAATAAAGGTCTCTTCCTTCAATTTGAAAATATCAAAGTTATTTTTTTTCTAGATTTGGGAAAGTACCTATGAAGATTCAAAAAATCTCTATGCTAATGTTTTACTCAAGTCTTTCTTTTTTTTAACAATCATAAGTCTTGGTAAAGAGATAATATTACTTTTGTATAGGATTTACAAAATAATTTGTCATCCAGGAACTATTCTTCATATTTAATGTCACAAATTAAGTTTACTTAATGAACTATTTGTGGGAAAAGAAATAGAAAGTAGATGCCACTCTATCTGACTTTGTATTTAGTGGTCCAATTTTATAATTTCTGCTGTTTTACTTGAAGTTTTATAAGCTTATTCTTCTGTTCTATCATTTATCTCTTGCATTGAGCTTTCTAAAATGTTGGCTATTGTAGCATTCAATTCTAAAATTTCTGTTTCTCTTTTTTGTTTAAGTTTCTTCGGTGAGCTATTTTGTTCTTTCACTTGTTTGTAGAATGTTTATTTCTAATTGTTACTTTTTTAAGCTGTATAAAATATTTTTGAGATAATTTTAAAATATACTGATGTTGCTGGATCTTTCATTTCTTATATAAATTGTCATTTTCCTGAGTTTTGGTATGATGCATAAATAACCTTTTTATTGTATCACAAGAACATTTTTGTTATTCTGTTGTAATATTCTAGATCTTATGTTTATGAAGACTCCTCAGGTATTACATCAGATACAAAGATACAAAGACTACATCAAATACAGTGTTGGGAGTATTCCATTAATTCCTTATTGATAGGTTGGGGTGGAAATTTAAGTTTCCTATTTATCTTCTTCCTATACTCTAGAGAAAGAGGCAGCTCAATACTATTTATTTTTAAAATTGTGTTATTAGATCATCTTAACGCTACCAAGGAATGATTCTCTGTTACTTTTGAATACATGCACATGAGTCCACCTTTTCTAATGTCCCTTTATTCCCCTTCTCTCAGTCCTTTCTCTTTGCCTGTTATTCTCTGTGTTTGTTGTTTAGTTCTCACACGTAAGAGAAAACCTTATATTTTGTCTATTCTGTTCCTAATTCAGGAATGCTCTGTTTTATCCTTTATAAGCCTTGCTTACATTAATTCCCATAGAAACCACACATACTCCTGCCTTTTCACACAGCTTGCCTTTACCACAATTGATTAGTAATAAAAATTAAACTTTGTTGGTTGCACAGGCATTGGTCACCCTGACAGTTCACTTTGTGCCCTAGTTCTGTCCTTACTGTACTTTCTCCGCACCCCATGTCATGTGCTGGGTATGAATCAGGAACCTAAATATAGGTGTCTCTAATTTGCAAAAGACCAATATTATTAATATGTTAATTTTTCCCAAATTGATATACCCCTCCAATTTACTTCCAATGATGAAAATTTCCAAGGAGTTGTCTTTGCAGATCATAAACTGATTCTCAAATTCAAAGGTCCTAAAACAGCCAAAACAATCTTCAACGTGCAGCTTTTGAAAATTTAAAATATCTAACCTGGGGGCTAATTTTAAACTTACAATATTTGAAACATCATGATGCTAGTACAGAGGTAGAGAGTTGATAAGTAACACAGAATACTTTGTTGAAAGATAAATGCACATTTGTGATCTACTGATTTTTTAAAAAGATTCAAAGTCAATTCAGTGAAATAATGATATATTTTCAAGAAAAAGTCATTGTGGAATAGTTGGATTTCCAAAAGTCAAAAAATAAACAGTTGATCACATTTGAACAGATTGTCCAAAGTTAATTGAATAGCTATAGACCTAATTGTAAAATCTTAACTGAGAATGAAAAAAATAGAAAATATAAAAAATCTTTTTAATTTTAGATCAACCAAAACAGCACAATTCAACAATCCATGAAAGACAATTGTTTGTCGATATGAACTATCCCACTCAGAATTCTGGGAGGATGAGGAGGAGGCCTAGATAACTTGGCAATTTAGCAAGCCCTCTCTCAAAAAAGAGGTAAAAATTTGAGAGTCCTAGAAATTTAAAATGTAGCTCCCTTTGAAGATTTTTCAGTTCAGTCCCTACTAATGGAAAGAAAGAGATACTTTTGATGAGGAAGACTACATCACAATGTGTTTTTTCTTTTTCAGATGCAATTAATAGAACAAAATGAAGTCACAGACCAGGAGAAGAAAACTGCAAATCAAAAATTTCACATGTAATTGTTTTCAACCCCCAAAATACTAAAATAAATAACTATCCAATAAAATAAGCAAAACTTTTACCCACTTCCCCAGAAGAAAGGCATGGATGGCAAATAAGCTCGAGAAGGGCTGCAGGTCATTAGTCATCAGGAAAATTCCAGTTGAAATCTCAGTGAGTCAAATGCTATTCCCCAGCTAGGTATATGCATGAAAGAATTAATAGGTTCTTATCACAGCCACTTCTGTGCACCTGTGTTCATAGCAGCTCAGTTTGTGATAGAAAAATCATAGAAATAATCAAAATGCCCATGAACTGGAGATTAGATAAGATATGGTTTTTTTTTATAAGATGGCATATTACTCTGCCTTAAAGAATAATATTTGAATCATTTATACTCAAATGATGTAACTTGAGAACAGACTCATAAGTGAAATAAATAGGTCACAGATGTGTAAATACCATATTTTTTCTTAGGTATGAGAAACTGAAGATGTCAATGAGTTAAAAATGGACACTAGGTATGGTAAAATAGAAAATATTGAAAGGAAAAGGAGGTTCAGGGTAAATTAAGGAGGGAAAGAATTTGGTGGTAAAAAAGGAAACAAAGCTTATGTATCTAGAGTAGAGGAGCTGTAGGGTAGGCAGCAGAATGAGAAAAAATGAGAATTAAGTCATGTCATGTATTGATACAAATTCTCAATATTGAGTGTGATCATGTGTATATAAAATGTACCAATAAAATCAATTTTTTTAAAAAAAAGATATTTCAGTGAGGCTCTGTCTATAGGTATTTTCATATCTACAGTGGAAAGCCATGATTTACAATGATGTTGAGCAGTGGAAGTACCCAACCTCCATGAAGGAATACGAAGTTCTGTAGTACTGGCACTTTCCAAGTCTGTCTAAAACTGTCTCCAGGGGCGAGAGACACCTGTACCACAGGAACTAGGTATTCCATTCCAGTATTCCTTTGATAAATGAAAACAAATCTCTAGGCACAAAGAATTTGGCCAGGATATATATAGGTGTCTCATATATAATGGTAAAACAAACAAACAAAATCTTGAAAACAACCCAAATGTCCGCAAACACATGAATATGTAACAAATTTATTTATTCTCATACAATGAAAGAATTATGGTGCAAAAGGATGCATTTAAAATATGAAATAATCACATTAAACCTTTAAGGTATACATCTCATCATGTATCTTTTTGAGTGGCAAAAGTACTTAAAACTAATTTTTAAATGCACAATACAGTGTCAATTTTAAATTTTTAATATCAGTACAAAAATGGATGTAGTTGTGACCTACCATATATTAATATCTAGTCATATAATTACCATTTTGCAGTGAAAAGAATCCAAACATTTCTTGTAATTGTTTTGAGATATACAGCACCTTATTATCTCTCGTGGTCACTCCACTATACAAATATACAACTGTTCCTTCCTCTACTTTCCCAAGACTTAGATAGCTACCCTTTTATTCTCAGTTCTATGAATCACATTTTTTACATTCTATATATGAGGGAGAATATGTAGTATTTCTCTCCCTCTCTCTCTCTCTCTCTCTCTCTCTCTCTCTCTCCATCTGTATTTCACTCAACATAACAACCGCTAGTTCCATCCACACCATTGCAATGTACAGAATTTCCTTCTCTGGAAAGCCCAGCAACTCCTACTCTGTTGTATTTATGTCCCACATTTTCTTTATCCATCTCTAAATGGACACCTAGATTGATTCCATAACTTGACTCCCGTGAATAGCGATCCGGTGGTCAAGGGACTGGGAGCACTTCTCAGACATACTAATTTCAAATCATTTCAGTAAATACAAAAAAGTGGGATGACTGCATCATATGGTAAGCTATTTTTAGTCTCTGGAGGAATATTCTTACTGTTTTACATAATAACTACCCATTTACATTCCTAACAACAGGGTAGGAAGGTCTTTTCTCCAAAGTATTCTCAACACTTAGCATTCATGTTTTTGTTAATAGGTATTCTGACAAGTATGAGATGGTACTTCACTGTGATTTTAATGTAAATTTTCCCTAATAATTGAGATCAATATTTCTCAAATAGGCATCATCCGCTGGTCATTTGGATGTCAGTTTGTGGAGAAAATTCTACTCAGTTTTCTCTTTTTTAGATTGAGTTATTTTCTTACTGAGTTGTTCAATTTTCTTATAGATTCTGAATATAAATTCTCTATCAGATATATGGCTGGCCAATATTTTCTGTCAGTATTTAGGCTGATTGTCAGCATTATTAATTCTTTCTTTATCTGTGAGAAGCTTTTAGTTTGATGGTACAATCCTTTAAAGAATATCCTATTTAAAGGAGAGTGGATAAAAGAACTTAACTGCAAGTCCAAAAACATTTGAATTCCAGTTCCTATATTTACTGTCTGTATGATGCTGAGTAACTTGTGTCTCAATCCTATAGGTAGATTTGAGATCATAATAACATGTTGTATGCTTTTCTTGGGATTAACACTGATAATATGGAAAGTAGTTAGCCACAACAAACTATGACTGTAAGATAATTACTTTATTATTATACTAACCCAAAGTGATATTTGTGACACAGGACAATATCTGATAGACATTCAGTCAGATTGTTCACAGTCATTATACAGTTTCATTAATTTCATACTCATTAGTTTTAGTTACAAATTAAAAGACTATCCTTGTGCATCAATATATCTATCAAAGCTACTTGAAACATTCAAGCACAAAAAAGAATATAAACCACGAGAAAATAGAAACTCTCTCTCAATGGTGACGAATAAATATTACCTCATATATTTTACCCATTTACCTATAGTATAAAGTGTTCTACATTATACTACATTCAGTACTATAAAAAAGAAATTAATATTAAAAGATTTATATTTGGTATTATTTTTTCCTCTCATAAGCTCGCTAAAATTTTATTTTTGTAGACATTTTAAGTAAATACACTGGTGACTTGAGTAGAAATAGAAAAATAAAAATAATTCCTGTGACACTGCACTTTGTTCATTGTCTATTTGAAAGAACAAAAAATGCATAAGAATTGCAACTGATTGTAGGCTTTTTATGGGAACTAAGTTTATGTGTTAAGTTTGTAGAATACCAAGTTCTCCAAGTGTGTGTGAGTTCCCCTACGTATGTACCAAATATTGTTATGGAACTACAACTATGATAACAAACAGATGAAGGAAGCTTGGCTTTACAAAATACTGTAAGGAGAAACAAAGCAGCCTGCGACTCCATGCTGAAATAATCCCGCTCACCTCCCCATGGCCGTGTCAGGTTTACACTGCTCTTTGCCTCCATGGCAATGTCAAGTGTGCATGGAGCTATTTATAATGTAAAAGATATGGTCACTATGAACTCTGTGACCATTAGTTGTTAAAGATTTGACATATGCAGTCACTTCCAATTGGCACTGGTAATTGTTATTAAACTAAGATTTTATTGGGTTGTAATATATGACATTCTTGGTAGTATTTCAAATATTACTTCAATGTGAATATCATCAACCTAAATTGTTAAACTCACTCGTACCACGTTAGATGAGAAATCATCTCAAGAACTCAATGGTGTCACAGATTACAGGTCAGCTTCGCAGACGAAGCAATTTTTTTTTAATTTAACAGAAAAATTAATCAAGAAATGTGAGAATTTAATGTCTTTCTATGTAGTTATAGATAAATCAGTTTTGAATTCCATGTATTGCTACTAAAATTCTAAATATTTAAAATTCTGGTTTCTAAAATACATTTTCACAATATATAGCATAATTATACATAAGAATAAGCAAGTTAACATAAGAACTGAATAACTTTGATTCTGCTGAATTTAAATGGAAAATATTGTATATTAAAATTTCAGGTTTATGCATATACATTTCATCTACATCCTTGAGAAGATGATATAACTATTGGCAGATTTAACCCTGTACTGTTCATGGGTTGAAATGAATCTCAACTTCATGTGGATTTCCCACTAGCTTTATTAAAGGTTTATAAAAATTGCACATTATCTATCTGCCTGTATGTGACATGTAAATATTGAGAAGTAATGTAAAATCGCACATACAATACCAACTATATAATACATAAATTTATGATACATTTTAATAGGCATTTTGAAAATATATACTATGACAAAATAAAAATATAAATTAATGCTTCAGATCCCAAAAAGATTTGGACACAGCAACATATGTAACTAGAGACCGGTGAAGGGCCTATATAGTGAGATCACTATTACCAATACCAATCTCATAACCATATCATTGTTTTCATCAATTCTGACTGAACAAACCTATTCAAATTTAAATGAACTTAGCCCAGTGTGATAAATATATGTTTCAAAACATTTGACAACAAAGTAAATTTACTGTCAACTTCAAAGAAAGAAAGCACAATTAATAATTATGCATATTTTAGAAAAGTTCCTACTGAATAGAAGATAACATATAAGTTATAGAAGAGTCCATTTTCATTATGAAATCTCTCCAGGTGAAGCACGTAACTACCATGTTCTGTTACATGACTAAAAGTGGAAATGTACTCTTTGAAATGTGCAGCACAGTGGATGGGTCATCTAGGGAGAGAGCATTTCCGAAAGCACATGATTAGAAATGCACAAGATCCCAGGGGCATGGTCGCATGCAATGTCAGATTCTATACTATCTGAACAAAAGATGTCTTGCCTAGGAAAATTATGGTGAAGCAATATTTTTATGCTTAGTTATCATTACTGCCTAATTACATATTTAGCAACAGTAGTTTTTAAGCATTAAAAAATCACTAGGAAAATATAGAAGCAAACATTTTTTGCTTTCAGGTAAATAGCATTTTATCACAGGAAACAATGATAGGACATTGTAAATATCTTCTTCTGCCTACCTTTGTATTTTAGTAGCTCAATACAACCACATTTCTCCAAAGACTCATTTTGTTATTGAAAGGTAATGGTGGGAACCAACTTAAGAACATGTAAAATGCAAGATTTTTTAATCAATGCAAAGCAATTAATTTAACCAACCCTTCCTGTAATAATATTGAGACAGACTGTCTGCCTGTTTCTACATTATAGCTAGCTTTGCAATCTGTGTAGAATTTAATGAAGTGTGTAATTTTTGTGAACTTCCTGATTCTTAGAGATTCAAAGATTTTAGTGTCACTGAACCTTAGTAGTTTTTACCTTTCAGTTTTCTGGTCCATAAGTGATAATATTTTATTTCCAGCTGGTAATATTTTAATAATGTTCTCACTATACATGAACTATTTCTCTCTGAAATACATGGAAATACCATAGGGACATTATACGATTTATTTTTTCCCTTTTATAGTAAGACTCCTCCTTTACTCTACCTTCAGTTATTTCATAGCTTCAACTAATTTCTTCCTTTGAGTTGGATCAGGAAGAATTCCTAGATTTATGTTTAGATAAATTACATTTTATATTAGCTGGATAAAAATCGCCTATCTTATTCCCTGACATTTTACTGTGGAATGGCAAGACATCTCCATCAGTTCAAAGCACTGAATTCATTATTCTCTTTATTACTTGTAGTGGTCTAAGGGGCCCAGCCAAGTTAAATGTTGTAACAGATTATCTAAAGAAAACTGTGATTTATAAACCACTTACAGTATTTACATATTATAATCAACAAAGCATATTTAAGAATGTATCAAGAATAGTTTTGCAGGATATATCAGTCTGGGTTGGAAGTTGTTTTCCTTTATGAGAAAATAAATGAGTAAATGAGTAAATGATGTAAATGAGTTCTAGAATTGTATGTTATGTATTGTGAAATAGAAAATAAAGGGGAAAATAATGAGATTATAACAAAAAAGAAAGGAAACAAATTTTATGTGTATGGGGGGGTGGTAGGGTGGGTAGGACTATGGGAAAAAAATTAGAATTAAGTTGTGTTTTATACTGGTACAAATCCTCATTGTGGAGAGCAATCATGATGTGTATATGTAATGTACCAATAAAGATTTCAATTTAAAAAAAAGAATGTATCAAACACCAATTATTGCTGATTCTATTTTATAATATTTGAAATATGTAAGAATGAAACCTGCAGTTGTGTGTTGATGAAATTCATATGTTCATATATTCCTTAAAATTATTCAGTTAAAGCCTGCTTGAAGTCTAGCTCAGAGGCTGCCCAGAATTAAACCTGATAGATGTTTCGCATGTCTTTTTTCAATCTGCTAAACTTAGAAATCTCTAATGAGATGAAACATTGCTCAAAGTTAGAGGCAGAACACAACTCTGCTTTATTTATTTAATTTTTAAATAGATGTAGCCTGAATGAGTTTTTATTTTAAAGGAAAAAAACAAGATAGAGTAAAGGTTATTTCATTACTTAAAAGGTTGGCAAACCTTTGCAATAACAAATGGCAATACCCACTTCAGTCTATTAAGCATGTACCATTGAATATTACAATAAGTAATCCAGAATTTATACTTTGGTAGAGGATTAGCAAACTAGAAGTTTCACGTGAACCTAATGAGGAGCTGAGAGTTTCAATGTTTGTTTCCAATCTTTAATCAAACAATGTCCTCTATTCATATTGATTGAATATGATCGATAACCTTCAGCATAGAACCTTGTCTAAGGCATTTTAAAAGTCAGAGAAATCTGCATCTCCTCTTCATTCTTTTTGAACTCAACAATACACTTTGTAGTGTTAGGATATATTTTCTCTTCTAGAATTAGAGTGCCTTTCTTTCCTTTCAGTTTTGGATGGAGTCTCACGAAGTTTTCCATGCCAGCCTCAAACTCAATCTTTCTGCCTCAGCCTCCTGTATAGCTAGGATTTCAGATATGTGCCCCTGTACCTGACTGAGATTATTTTTTTCCTTAACTAGCATCTAGTGACCTTATGCATTGTGGTACACTCTGTAGGGTGACTATTAGAGAGGATATCTTTAGTCATCTAATTTAGGAAAGTGATAGCAGGGCTACTCAAATGTATCATATATACTGTATCCAAAAATTTTGTTTCCATCATCTAGAAATATAATACATGTGAAGCTCTGGGAATTTATAGGCAGGAAAGGCTATTTCCACTTAGGATATCAGGACATTCTTCATGAAAAAACCAACCTACTTTTGTTTAATTTGTTTCAATTACCCTAAAGGAAACAGATCATGATACAAAATAAGGGTTCTCAATCTTTGTAACGCATCAGATGGTTCTGTATTTAGCACATATCAGAATCCCTTGAAGAACTTGGGAAAATACTAATTTCTGGGTTCTAACACCCAGAATTTATTCTGTAAGTTCAGAGTGGGAGTCTGGCAATTTGATTCTGAACCTGTTTTCCACATGAGGCTGCTGCCACCACATTTCAAATATTGTTAGTACAGACTAGATAACAAAAATAGTCTCATTTTGCTATCTACCTTTAATATCTTGGGACAATTTAATCTTAATATTCCCAAATGGTCCCCTAATTCATTTCTTTCTTTACATTTCATGATATTCATATAAAAGAGCCTTTACTTTGGATTGCCTTAAGAGATGACATTAATTTTTTAAATTAAACATTTTTGCTTACTTTACAATTGAATTCATGGTCTTGCTTTGTGATTCAGGCTGTCTCTGAGCTCAGCCTCAAACTCATATCACAGCAATCCTCCTGCTTCTGCCTCCCAGGTGCTAGGATTACAGGTGTGAGCCACCATGCCCCACACTGTGGTATGTGGTACTGATTGCAGGTGGGCATGAGTCTCCACACCCAGTATTATATGTGGTTACCGGAGGATGGAACCCAGGCCCTTGTGCTTGCAAGACAGGTGCCAGAACCACTTAGATAAATCCCCAGCCCTCATTTATTCTTCCTAATTACATTATTTGTATCATATCCATGTATTCATCAATTTCTGTCCCTAATGGTAGGCTCTCGGACATAATATTAAGAAAAAGAAACTAGTCTTGTTTTGTGGTATTGGATCAAATTAAGTGTTTACACATTTAGATTACAACACTAATTTATACTTAGCCTGGTTTCCTAAGAAATTCTTCTGAGACAAAAGATTAAATGGTACTCTTTCATCATGGAATACTCTCTCAGGAGCAGAAAGCAAAGAAAGATGAGGATGCCTGTGTAGGAGCCAATAAGAAGATATTCTGGTCGCCATGTGTGAATCAGGCATAACTTGCTCAGTGTGGGGGATCTTCTCTTGAGAAGTCCCTAAGTGATACTCTATCAAAAAGAGGTAGATAAAATAATACACTCACTAGGTATCTTGCTGTCTGGGCAAAGGTGAGTCCAAAGGTGAGGCATCAGATTCCCCAGTAGTGAACTGTGTGTATGCAGCAGCACAGGTCTGGTGCTTCCTGTCTCACTATAAACACAGAAGCCCCAAGGTTTGGTGTCACACAATAGTCATGGAGAAGCAAGTTATTGCAACAGCTGAGACAGGTAAATTTGGCAAATGGCCAAATGCATGACAATGTGAGCACAAAAACAGTGAAGCAGCTCATAAATGAAGATATAATGCTCCTTGTGGAACATTATTTTCCTTGTCTCTTCTGTTGTTTGATCATAGTGTGAAGCACTTTCTAATGCAAAATTCATTAGCACCCCATTTTCTAGGAAACTGATCTTTTTTGACTCTGTCCTTTTCCCTTGGTGACATCTTATTTTTTTATACACAACTTTTCTATGAATAACACTTGCAGAGTGTCTAGACTTTTATTCTTATCCATATTTTCTTCTCAAATCTATTTCCCTTGATGATCTCACATACTCTGCTCATCTGACATCTATGTGCTCATGCCTTGGAATGTTGTCCTGCCAGGATCGCTTTACTGGGCCTCAGACACATGTATCTGATGTAGAGTTGATGGCAACTCATCTCTCCATTATATCCTAGATGATT
Source organism: Petromus typicus (assembly GCA_004026965.1). NCBI lineage: Eukaryota > Metazoa > Chordata > Mammalia > Rodentia > Petromuridae > Petromus > Petromus typicus. The sequence goes on along the minus strand of PVIR01002470.1, from coordinate 77,826 downwards.
GATAAGAATTCATTGTGTTGAGGATTAAATAAATTATCTCCCTTCAGTGAAGAGCATCTTCCCTTCTATTTTCTTAAGACTGCTTCATTCTCTGTTGCTCCTGTTCAATCTTCATGTAGTGAAAAGGATGGAGCTTACTAAATATTTCTCAAATCTCATTACTTCTCTCTAGGCCCATGATGACTATTGTATATGGGTCCCTTCCACTTTCAGCTGAAATAAGTCAAAACACCTCATTGGACAATGCTGCTTGAGGATCCTCCAATACCAATGACTTAATATTCTCAGTTGCTCCTTATGGCTTTCAGGGGGAGAAGAAAATCTTTTAGCATATTTTTACATGAGTCTTTTTTTTATTACTTCTTCATTTCACTTATTCTCTACTCCCAGAGAATTTTCTAGAGCTCAAGTCAAACTAAAGGAAATTGAATTTAATCTACTACAGTGAGACTCACCTTCATTCTTCTTGATTCCTTTTACATGAATCAATATTAACTTCACTCTTCATAAGATCAACACTTATTGAGCTTTCAAGACCCACATTTTCTAGCATTTTACACCATAACAGAGCTGCAAATAAGCCAGACGTGTCATTCTTCCTGAATATTATTTGCTCATATGACAAAATGCCTGTTTAAATACAAGAATGGAGATAATCTGGGTTCCTCCCTGCTACAGTGGTGCCTTTTGTTTGCAAACAGACATGTTTTGCAAAAAAAAAAAAAAAGAGAGAGAGAGAGAGAATTAAGTTGTGTCATATACTGGTACAAATTCTCATTGTTGAGTGCAATCATGATGTGTATATGTAATGTACCAATAAAAATTTCAATTAAAAATTTGATTTTGTTTATGAGCTCTGCATTAGGTGACAATCTTCCCTGCATGAACATGAAAGTGGTCATCTGCCATGGTTTGGGTTCACATGTCCCCCTCAAAGCGTCACGCAGATGAACTGGGGCATCTCAGAAGTCATTGAATCTGGACTATGTGACGCTAGTGTTAAGGGCATGTGATTACTAAACCATTATGTATGAGTGATTATTTTTTAGGGCAGAAGCTTTTGGAACTGTCTTGGGGGAAAGGGAAGAGTAAGGACAGATTCAGAGATGTTAGCTACACAAGCAGAGCTGGATGCCTTAGCCTGTTCTGGATGGGAGATTCCAGTCGGAGCTCAGAAGATTGGAAGTTCAATAAAGACCAAGCTCAGGAGGTTTCTGCTGGAAGGAGAACTGTTTTGGCTATTGACCTCCAGATGATGTGTGCCATGACTTAGAAGTAAGTTTGTCTGCATCTTACTCATGTTCAGCTACTTCACTGAAGGATTCAGAGATTCCAATTGAGGAAGCAGAGCTAAAACACTTTGGACTGTTTGGTTTTAGGAGATTCTGGTCAAAAGTCAGACCAGAAAGCTTGTGAGGACCAGGCTAGGGAAGTTTCTGCTAGGGAGAAGAACCACATTAGCTGCCACACTCCAGAATATGAGTGTTATGGTTTGACAGAAAGTTTATCTGCATTTTGATCGTGTCTAGAGACTTTGTTTGAGATTAAGGTTCAGGGTGGTGGATTAACTAACCTTGCAGAAGAAATTTCAAAGCAGCTGAATATTGAGGCAGTGTATCACTACTGCTGGGAGTTTTGAGCCACATTTATATTCAGAATAAAGCATGGAAAAACCAACAGAATTATTTAAAACATTTTTAGTTCAGACAGAATGGAAGCTCCAGTAAAGCTGTGGACTGCAAAGACAGAGCAAAGGAGATCTGGATTGCCAAGCAGGAGCAGAGTAGAAAAGATGGACTGAAGGCATCACAAGAAGCAGCAAGACTCCACTTTTTTCAGTCTCAGAATTGTAAGGTAAAAGATTTTGCCTTGAGAAGAAAGGCCTGAAACACTAGGATGGTGGCAGAATCATGATGATTTAGAAAAGGCGACATCACCATGTTCCACAGGAGCCGCAGCATCAGGGAGTTGTTGCTTGGAATCTGGTTTATAGGCACAGGACCAACAGCTAAGAGAGAAGGAAAACCAGCTACTGTTGGTCCAGCTGGCAGCACAGCTTGGCATCATCCATGCAGAGCTTGATTAAGTTGCATGCAGAATCCAAGAGCTGTGGGGTCAGTAAGTCTTCCACCCAGATAGAAAAGAAGGCCTGAATTCCAGGCAGGTGGCCTGCTGAGAAGGTACTGTGTGAAGCTTTGTGTGTAAAACCAAAGGTGCAGTGGTGGCCTCAAAAGTTTGGAAAAACCAGAAGCACAAATTGACTGAGGAAGGTTACAAAGAGAAAGCAGAGCCAGCCCAAGAGAGAGGCTATAGGAGCTGTAACTACCAGAAGTTTCTTAGGGACAGAATTCTTTGGAGTTCACAACTGGTCGTTGATTTCCAAGGATGCTAGAGGTGAAACTGTGGAGTGTAATGTTTGCCCTGCTCAATTTTGGATCAGGACTCTGACAACTCATAGAGGTAGACTAACTGTCTTTTGCATAAAGGGATATAAATGAGTCTTCAGGGGATGAGGGGTAAAATATTATGATTTGGATTTAAATGCCCCCCAAAGCCTCATGCAGGTGAGCTGGGACCTTTTCCTAAGTAGTTGAATCTGGAACATATAATGTTAATGTTAGTGATTACTAAACCACTACTATACATGACTGATGAGTTTGAAACCATCCTAATCCAAGTAGTTTGAATGAGATTCATGGGACAGAGAGATGCTATTAAACTCCTCTGTTGCTTTTGCTGTCTCCCAGTACTACTAGCTGAGGTGCCCTTATTACCTTTACCCCCTTGTGTATGCTTATTTGCCATCCCTGCCTTGGAGCCAGATAATCACTGACTGAAACCGCTGTGAACTTTAAGCCAAATAAACCCCTTTTCTTCTAACTTTCACTGTCAAGGATTTTGCCTCAGCAATGAGAAAAAAAAAAAAAATAACCCACCATCTTTTCCAGAATCACATAATGAATTAAGTTCCTGCACTGAGGAACCACTGTACCTACTTATATATTGTTTTCATTTAAATTGTAAATTCCACAAAGGTTACACCTTCCTTGTACATCCTTATACCTTGTATATCTTGGCCTATACTACCTGTCTAATTATTTATAAATAAATTAATAATAATAATAATAATTTATTTATTGGCTAGGAAATCTTCCCTAAACTTAACAAGAATTATCTTATATTGTCTTCTTTTTAGTTGAAGAGATAGACACAGAGGTTAAATAAATTGCTCAAATGCAAAACACTATAAATGACAGAGAACAGACTCATTATCACTTATCTCCAGTTCCAGAGTATTTGTCTTTATACAGAATTACAGTTAAAGTACCAGTATTCAAACTTCAGCTCTGCCTGTCACTAGTTTAAAGATTTTACTTGACCTCTCTTAAAATCTGTGACTCACTGTACCAAAATCAGATGCTAATATGAGTTATTGGAGTGTTTTTTGAAGATGAAATCAGCAAATATATAATACCAACATGGAGTTTATAATAATGTGCTATTATTTTTATTTATATTTACTTAAAATTTTAGAAATGCAAATACCAAAGATTTAAAATGAGGGATAGTTGAGATAACATGAATAGAGATAAAAACATAATTCTTCAGAATTTATTAGAACAAAGACTCTACTTTCTAAAGGTAAGGGGATATATAAAATTATATCATGGAATACAGTGTACACTGGGGATATATTATTTGAAATTTAGTAGAAATTACCATAGAGAAATAACAGTAATGTACAGAATCTTCAAAGGCAATGGATTCATTTAGTGTAACTGTACACCTACTGATAAAATGACAAAAACAAAATCATGTTATACTTACCTGGGTTGCACACCAAGGGAGGCCATTGGAATAACATTTTATGTGAAGTCTGAGGAAAGCCACCTAAGGCAGCCTTGAACTCTCTGGCATGCTTATCAGTCTTAGCATGTTTTCTTTAAGAGGGCTGAAGAATAATGTACTGCCAGTGATTACTAACAGTAGCCTCTTTTAAGAAGATTATAAATATATATACGCATATAGATATATGTGAAATAACTACCAATATATGATGTTAAATATATTTAACATGCCTAATTTTCTTCCTGATTCAACAGGGCTCAATGAATTGAAGCTGTGCAGTCAGAATAATGAAAAGAAGACATAATTTATCTCATTCTCTTGGTGTCCTTTCTATGTTCTTTTGTCCTTTGATTGCACTGGTGGATAATATTATTTTGTTCCCAAGGAAATATGTCCCTTTGATTAGGTTGTGGATATTCTCTCATTTGTCACTGTTTTATCAAGCTATGCCATGTAACAGCAGGAACTCTTGATTATTTAATTGCTTGTAAGAACTCATTAAATCCAACTATCAATCACGGGACATATGGTAAACATCACCCAATAGCGTGAGAGGTTGTAGCAATGATCTGTCACTGGGGCAAACCCTTTTTTCAGTAATACAGACTTAGGTTTAGTTGTCTGATCATGATTTTTTAATTGATATTGATTTAGAAGTGAGGGTTCATCTAGTAGTCTTAATCCACACTTTAAAGTTAATAATATAACCATTTATAATCTTATTAGAAACATACTCAAATGAATCTTTTCTGCTTTGTACCTAATTTTCTTCTGTAATAATTGAATTTACTCCTTCACAAACAGTGCATAACATATTTTGAAATCTATATTTTACTCTTGATAGAATCCAAATAATACTTGTTAATAAATAGAATTTGCAAAGTCAATACAATACCTGGCTCTCATCAGTTGTGGGAAAACAGCACCTTTTGAGATGATTTCTGAAGTATTCCTTTTCAAAACATATTTTGAGAGTTAAATTATAATGCTTAAACTATTATATTTTCCACTAAGTGAGCTTAATTTTTATAAATGTGAATGACACTAAAGGTTTAGAATCTAGGCCCCCAATATATTCAAATTTATGATGTGTGTTGTCTTTAGACAACCTCTAAGGGTAACTTTAAACAAAATTTGTCTCATTAGGCTATTTTTCTGAAGAGAAATATGTATATAGTGCCAATCAAGTGCATTGAGAAGTGAAAAAATAAAGGCCTATCCTTTCTTCAGATAGAAATAATTAGCACTGAATCCATTAAAATATTTTACTTCTAGCAGTTTTCAGAATAACATATCAAAAGAAGTAAATGGATATGAAGAGAAATAGTTTGGATTCTGGAAACTTTTCTTAACATCTTTCCTTTGCAATTGTTGCTTAAACTGCAGGGACATTTTAGTGTATTTACCCAGCTTCCATCTAGGATTACAGAGATTAGAAGTTTCACTGTCCATTCCAGCCAAGAACCACATAGCTGATTACTATGAAGAAAAATTCTTTAAAAAATGAAGTCATTAATTACGACTTTGAAAATACCTTCAGTGCAACAGGACCAACAGACTCTTAATATCTATGAGAACAAAAGCACCATAAGGTGAACATTTGACTGCACTATTTTACTCATGATGTTTAGAATGAAAATTTTAGGAGACACTCAATAAGTATTTGTAGCACAAACAAATGAGCATATCATTGCACTATGGACTTATCTCAAAGCACTTTCTTGAGAAAATAATTTTTTTATTTCAATTTGTGGATTTAGCACCAAGATTACTGATTATTTTGCTCTTTAATATGCTAACATGTTATAACCATCCACTCACTTAATCTTGAACCAAGTTAATATTGAATGTATATGTGCTAGAAACTGTGGTCAACACATAACCTATGCTATCTCATATAATTGTAACTAAAAGCATATATGATGTGGGTACAACAGTGAATCTCATTTTACAAAAGAGGAAGCTATAATTTAGTGAGACTAAGCAACTTGTTTAAATCAACAGCCTGGAATCCAAGCTTTCTTGACTCCCAGATCCTCATTAATATTTTTTTTCTATATCTGCTATGTATGGGATTTTTAAAATGGTTACTCTCCTTCTGTTCCTTCTGAACTGATTACATCATATGTCCTCTGGTGACCTGCCATTCAAGTGCTGTTGTAGCCACTGTCCCTTTGAGTATGAGTTAAACATATTCCTTTATGCCACCTACTTCCATATGCTTACTAAATTTAATCATTAGACCTGCTAAATGGAAACACAATAATTACAACATGAGTGTGAGGAAAATGATTATTATTAAAGGTAATGTACAAAAATGTGAGTGATTAGTCTCCTTCCACTTCCTTGCAATACAGAGATTCTGAATAACCTAAAAATGATGACCATATTTTAGCTCACACTACCTAAGGGCTGAGTCCTGAGAAGAATTCTTAAGCTGGAGGCTCTTCAGTCTTAACCAACTTTTGCTACTGAGGTATGATCAACTAAATAGCTCCTTTTACCTGAAGAGCCTATTTTCCTCCCTCTTCCTGATATCTAACCTTTCACCATTAGAGGCTTAATTCCTGAGTTCTTTGCGTTCCCTTCTTTGTAATAAACCATGTGTGACTTCATCAGTCCAGCAGAGCATTCAGTATCCCTCTCTGGGCAGCCATTCTGCATAAATAAATTTTCTTGGTTTTGTGTTCCCACAACCCTTGACTTCATCACTGTGACGTCACTTAGTTTTGATTACAACTCATACATTTTACTCTGTTGCACCCAATTGATACAGAAAGAGAAAACTTTTAAAAAGATTATTTATCTATATTTGTATAACTTTTGCCTTACTAGTTCTAGGGTTCTTTCACTGACTAAATGGCTTAGTCAAGCAGTCTGGTGTTTGTTTTTGCCCTAGGGTCTTCCTCACTTTCTATTTTATTTCTATAATTGTCAGCTGACATGTTTGACCCCCTGCTTCCCATCCTATTTTTACATTTTGCACAGTATGTATATTAAAGAGACAACAGTAAATGTTTACTAAAGAGAATGAAATCTATTTTCTTATCATTGATCTAAATGTGGAACATGTCACACCTCTGGATGAGTTACTTACATGAATTATGCACCTTAACCACAACTTCCAGTTTGCCAACTTTTTCTTAACTGATCAAAGTTATACTGTAGATTAAACTAAGAATATTGAATTTCTGGGATAAAAGGCACGCTTAATAAATCTAAACAGCAGCTCAGAGCAAATCTATATGAGTTTTTCTCTACATGAAGGAAATTGGTAGTTTACAGAATCAAGAAGCCAGCTCTGCCCACATATGGAAGCACAGAAAATGACAGAAAAATTCTGAGGTCCTGTATTCATGGCACACTTCCTCAGTGATGCACTTGTCTTTTTATGATTAATTTAGACATTTTCCCTAATAGATTCAAAGATAATTGCCAGATAAACAGCTGTGCTATCCCTATAACAGGGAAGGAAATGAGTAAGGGATATTAAATAAGGAGAAATGCTTCTCAGGTGCATTAATCTGGAACATGGAACTCATTGTAAGACAGTCTGTCTTCCTTGGTATTTGGACTTGAAAATTGCAGTATTAAGGCAGAAGGACATGATAGGGCACCATGAGAAGGAATAATCTCTTTATGAAACTGAGTGATTATAATAATATGATTACCAGTCAAAAGACAGACCTTTTCATTATTCACTCTCTTACTAAAACACAGTATACTCAAGAGGAAAAGTTTAAAATAAGTTGCCTTAAATCATATGTAAATGCAGGTGCAAAACAATACATTTCAAAAAAATTTTATGACTGTAGAGCAAAAAAAGAAAATACAAAACTCAAAGGTAGAACATGTTTTAAATGTGGGCTTATTTTTAAACTTAAGGCATAAATATTTGTGGCTGTTTAAATGTAAAGTGATAAAACCAACAATAACTTCAAAGCAGTTTACTTTTAATGTAATTTTTTAAAAAATTAAACTAGTAAAATGCATATTCCCTTTGTTATCATGAAAGAGACAGTAAGTCAGCATCATCAAATTTTCTAAATTCATTTGATGCCAAATATAGATAGACAATGGAACTCACTAGTTGCTTTAATGGATTAGGAAGTAACATAAATCCTTTCTTAACTTCTGGATAAAACAGTTTTCCTGCTGCATCTGCTGGCCTCATTTTTCCTGAGGATAGAGAGCAACTGTACTTTAAAAAGTCTTTGCTCATACAAACTATGGACTCAGACCTTTTTCATGGACTTGGTGTATTGATGGGAACTGCATTGTCCTCATTTTATGATGCTCAGATAGGTCAGTGCCCGTGAGGTCGGCTCAGCAGTGAAGAATGCCATTTAAATTACCAAGAAGCATGATTATCCCGCGGATATTGCTGTGCAAATATGGCCAACAGGCTGTGAGATTATGCCACAAAGTGGGGAAACTGTTCCAGGAAGCAAGTGCACAAACCCGACTGTACAATGTGCATTAAAACCCATTAAAGAGACCCAAATTGTAGGCAGAAGATAAAAAAGGATTGATCAGCTGCATCCATGAAGGCAATAGATCGGGCATTTATTAATTAAAAGTGCATTTTATGTATTGTGATGTGATAAACCGTTTGATTGCACAGGTTAATTCCCCCAGATCTGTGCTGAGGGCTGTTATTGCTGAGGGCTGTTATCGCTGAGGAATTATGCACCATGACATTTAACATTTTTAATAGTCTTTGGGAGTGCGGCTCCTGCAGCTCTGCTTCTGGTGTTTACGTGGCCGTTCTGTCTGGATACCATTAATTGTGAAGTATTCCTGACTCGCGTGAGTCTGCGCCTCACGGAGGTGCGTCTGGTGGTTGAGTGATTACGCTTCTCGAACTAGAATCGAGTCTCGCAAAGCACAACTCCCCCGGCCACTGCACAGCGCTGAGTACTTGTGACACACACTGAGCTCCTGGCTCTCGCTGGCCCCGTGAATTTAAATATCCCAACATATCGTGAACCCTTGTACATCACATAGAACGCTTTTTATATGTTATGTTAATCATGTAGCACTATCAATTTAGTTTTATATATTATCTAAAGGTATTATTTAAAAATTTTTGTTCCATTTTCAAAAATATGCTTGAAAATTTTTTGACAAGTCTTAGCCAAGTAAAGTATTTTTTCTAACAGGTAAATTTTAAAAGTCAAATATTTATCTTTAAGGGTTTTGCTTCAAAAACCTTCTATGGACAAACAGCCTTTGACAAAAGTGAACCTGGCAAAACAGAATTAAAAAAAAAAATAGCCATAAAGATTGAGAATACTAGCACATATATGTAAGAGAGTTTTTTTCAATTTACAAAAGTACCTTTAACTTTGATATCATATTACCTTCAATCTATAAGACAAAGGACCAAGTATTGCCATTACTGAACTTGTCAGAAAAATAAGAATTTAGAAGTTTAAAAGGTTCACCTATATTATTACCTAGGACCCAATAACTGCAATCCAGGTAATTTAAGACCAATTTACAGGTCTCTCTGTTATAAGCCAGCCTTTCAATTCAAAGAAACACAAAAGAATGTGAAAGGTAAACAATAGTTACTAAATTTTAGGTATATATCAGCAACATTTTATGTCTTCTTTATTTTATCTCATAAAACATAATGTCTATTTTATTACCTACCTTAATTATTACCATCCAAGGAAAAACCAATGCATTCTAAATAGTGGCTGAACTCCAGCTAACTAAGAAGTGAAACATATTCATTCTACAGTCAGTACGGGCAGGTGGATGTTTATGGTCCAGGTCCAATGAAAGAGATTGGAATCTACCTTCCTGTCTGAAATAACTATAACACAGGACAAGTATATTATAGAAAAGGCCATGCAAAACATAGGACATCCACCAATTTACAGTGATCCCTGATATAAAACACATGAATCAGGTGAGTGTGAGAGTCGACACACTTAATATTTTCAGAATTTTCCAACAAAGAAGAGGAATCTTCCAGAATCTGGTGGACTTGCAGAAAGGAACTGAAAATCCCCATGTCTGACAGGTAACACAGGCTCACGTGGCAGAAAATCAGAGAATAGAGGGCGCTAGAGATTTGTAGATCTCTTGATTATTCAACAGATTATTGATCAGGATGTTCTTGTGAAAAAAGTACTAAGGTCTGGGAAAAGTATCTCTCAGAGTATTAGAATGAACCACGCTGAAAGTTTATATAGGACCAAGACTAGATCATCAAGCTGGAAAGCATCAAAATTCACAAACAGTAGGTAGAGTGAAGAAAGGTTCCTCAACTGGGGAGAGAAATTTGCGATTAATTAGTGCTATCTTAAAAACAAAACAAAACAAAACAAAACAAAACAAAACTCTTAAAAACAAGGCATTAGGGGATCAAATTGCTTCCAAGTAGGTTAGCTCTGTACTAGAAACTAAATCAAGAATTTATATAGGAGTTCAAAACTATCCTGCAAGATAAAATTTACCATTCCAGGTATAATAAAAACTCAGTAGTTCTTTAAAGAAGTAAGAAAATATGATGGGAAGATAACGTAACAGAAATGATCTAAAGTCAAGTCCACTAAGACAGCGACAGAAAGCTATGGGGCAGCTGGGAGTGACTTTATCTTCCTGCATCTGGCTTTCTTGAAAGAGAAAAAAGAGATGAGAAGAAAATGCTTGAAGCAATAAGAGTTGATAATTTCTCAGTTTGCTAAAACCTGCAAAAATATAGATCCAACGACCTCAAAAGAGAAGCAACATAAAACAGATATATAAAAACCACTCTCACTAAAAGTTATCATTCCTCAATGACAAATGTTCACCATATTTATAATAGTGCAATTTGTAACAGCTAAATCCTAGAAACAACCCAAATGCGCATCACCTGATGAAGGGATAAAAAGATGAATTTATTTTTTTCTATAGTAGAGTACTATTCAGCTATATGGAAGGAGAAACTTGAGGCATGTCTAGGTAAACAGATGCCCTTCGAAACTGCATCCTTAGGTGAGATCAATCAAAATCACAAGTTGTAAACATTACATTGTCTTTCTGGTGTGAGAAACTGAGGGTGAAAATAAGGACCCAAAACACAATAAAGACTGTGAAAGATGAGAAATTGTTCAAAATTATATAGAGTGTGAGACATTTTGCCAATGTTTAGAATGTTTTATACTAAAAAGTGTAGTATTATTAGGAAATAAGATGGACAGATTTAAATGAAAATATATTCTTTTAAAATCATGATATGCAATGTACTTATGGTTATGCTGAAGTAATTTTTCATGGAAAATTATTGTTTCATAGAACATGTTTTATGTTTTATTGATTGATATCTACTTGTCATACAAAAAATTGAAAAATTAAAAAAACAAACATAAAGTAGAAAACTATAAAAGTATCCAACTAAACATGATACAAACAGAGAATGAATTTCTAAACATACCAATGCAAATGAAAAAATAATGGATCAACATTTTTAAAATATTAAAGAATATTTTTAAATGTGTTGCTCATCCTGTTGCTCAGTGTTTGCCTAGACTGGGAAGAAATTTAGGTCCACAAAAACAACCTAAGCTTTATTATGATTTTAATTGTACAACTCTGTTAATGTGATAGATTTCATTAAATCTTGTATTTTAAATTTCTAGATTATGTCATATGCAAGATTTTAGTTCAAGTTATTTTATTAAATAAAATAATAAAAACATTATTACCTAGCAATAATGTGTATAGGAATAAACACACTTGTCTGTGATGACACATACTTAGAATCCCACACTTCTGAAGGGAAAGGTGGAGGCAAATGAAATACAAGTTCAAGCTCATCCTGGGAAACTTTAAACTCTCCAAGTAAATTAAAATAAAAAAGAGGAGTGAGAGAAATAGTTTAGCTTGAAGACCTTGGATTCAATTCCCAGCACTGAAAAAAAAAAAAAAAGTATAAACTACACATTTTCCAGACAATATGAACCTGAAAAATATTCACACCCAACAGAAAGAACTCATGTGGCTATTGAAGGAAACTTTTTAATCACCAGGAAAGTGCATGTATAAATCAACAATAGAAGTGAAAAGTATAAAAATGATAAGCACATGAAAATATATTTTAAAATATTGAAATTTCCAGTAAAATTGTGCTAACAATAATACTGATAATATTGCATGAGATCAACAACAAATGTAGACATGAAATGCATGATGAATTCATGCACAGGTTAGGAAAGAAGAAAAATATGCATTATTTTAAAGATGGATTCCATATATGAAGCTAAAACTTATTATTTGAAAGTGTTCACAAAAGGTAAAGATGGGTATCACAAATTTTAGGATAAGAAAGGAAAGAGCAAGTAAACAAACATAGACAAGAAAAGATCTATTAATAAACAATAAATTCCACACAAATGAGAAAGAGGAAAAAAAGACAAGAAGCAAATAGAAAACCAGTGGCAAGATGAGAGATTTGATAGTAAACATGGGTGGATTTCAATTCTTTAAAACGTATTTAAGCAGGCATTGTAGGCAAGTATGTGTTCTGTTCTGTAGCAAATTCTGTGCACTACTCAGGAGCTGAGCAAAATGTGTAGATATCTATTAAAATCCTTTGTTGAAAGATATGTTTTAAGTGGTATTTCTTCATTGATTATTTTGTTTAAATCACCAGTCTCTGTAAAACTGGGATACTGAGGTAACCCACCATGACTGTATTGCTGTTAATTTGATCTTTTATGTCTAGAAGTATTTTTAATAAAAGTAGATACTCTACCACTTGGTGCATATATATTTAAAATTGTTATCTCAGTTGTGTTACTCTCTTAGCTAATATGTAGGTATGGGAACTATACAGTAATGTGTAGTTAATATGTCAGAGATATATGCACTTAATCTAATCTAAACATTAATCTATATATTTCAAAATACATTAAAATGTGTATATTATCAAAATCTAACATGTATCTCAATGTGTTCTTTTTTATGCTTTTATGGCTTAGTAAATTTTTAAATTAAAACATCAATATAATTCACAATATTGACAAAGAATAAGAAAAGCTTCTCTCTATAAATACAAATTCCAATAAACAAATGAATAAATGTGCATACTGTTTTATATCCGTGTAGCAGAGTAGCACTGGGAATTAAAAAGGAATAAACCTTGATTTATATATGAATATTAAAATGAACACGCTGACTTGAAGAAAGCTTCCTGAAAGAGAATACAAACTGTGTGACTTTATTTATATATTTCTTGGAAAATATAAACTTCTCTGTAGTGAGGCTATATATATATATATATCAGTGTCATCGGGAGGAGTACTCGGGGAGTGAGAGAAGGGATCTGTGAAGCGTGAGGGCGGAGATTTAGCTCAGTGGCCAGGGACTGCCTTGCAGGCACAAGGGCAGGGTTTGATCCCTGATAACCACATACAGCAATGCCACGTGCGGTGACTCACGCCCACCAGTAATCAGTACCACACACTACAGTGCCGGGCGTAGTGGCTCACGCCCGTAATCCCAGCAATCGGGAGGCAGGAGGATTGCTGAGTTAGAGGCTTGCTGGGTTCCGTAGTGAGCTCAAGGGGTGGGGGTGGGGGGACTGGATTGTGAACAGGCACACAGACATTTTTGCCTGATGGGTATATTTATTTTCTTGGATGACTTTTTTATGGGTATATTCATAGTAAACTTTATCCTATGAGCAGTTTATTACATGTTGATTGTATTTCAATAACACTTTTAAAATAGAATAGGCCCTCTACAATCTTGAATTCCACTTGGCAAATTTGACACTTGACAAAAGTATCAAAATTTTTAGAATCCTGACCTAAGCCTTGGCGTTAGCTCCACTTAGAAGAAACTCGGTAGAACCTCCTCACCAGCACCTCCGACGATGGCCAAAATTCTCAGGGGAACAATTTATATTTTCTCGGCATATTATTACAGGCAAGTTCCAATTTTTTGTGCCACTTCCTATTCAACTGGCAAACACAAGGATCATTTATAGACACTCAAGAATCAAATACGCACTCTAAATTATTAAAAATTTTATTTCGTTGATGCCACTGATAAACAATATCAAAGTAATTTTTCTTAGACTACTGTGTAGACGTGGTATTAGAAGAAATATGAGAGTGAGACGTATGAGAGTGATCACAGAAGCATTATTACAATAGCACTAACGGGTAAATAATGCTTCCAGTATGTAACACAGCCATGTAAAGGATGATATATTCATTTTGTGTAGTAATAAAATATTGCACAACTACTTACAACAAGATAGATAAATTCTACAAACATAATTTTCAGGGAAATAAGCTAGATTGAGCATATAGATTGAAATCTATAACACATAACATCAGCTTCTAATGTACATATGCCAAATTTATTGAGATTATATAATGTCAAAAAACAAGATAACATATTCGCTTTGGGTAAGAATGAAAGCCTGTCAATGAGAGGGACCCTCAGTAGTCCACTGCGTCGGATGTCCTCCATCTCTTACTGGTGCTTACATTGGATGTACTCACCTTATGATCATTCACTCAACTCTATGCTCAATGATGTGTAAGAGTAAAACATAAGCACAGAATTAAAAACAGTCACAAGAAACTAGTCAAGTAATTAACAAGAGTTACTGAGTATTGGGTCAAAATATGTCAGGATTTTTATACTTTTAAAATCAAAGCTAACTTTTAATTAAGCCAGAATTTAACAATAAGTTCAGTTGTTATATTGTAATTCAAATATTATCTAGATATTTTTCTATATTTAGATAGTTCTATTTTTGATAAAATATTAGACAGTTGTATTAATTCTGTGGTCTATTTAAGCACATCTATGAGTTTGTTGCTATATTATCTTACAGGCCAAGAAATTCATAAAATGGAAACCTATTTTTAGTAGAGATTATGGCTTTTTTAGTTTCATTATTGCTACGATATCTGGCTAATAGTTTTATCACTTACATGTATTATTTTATAAAAATAATTACATACCACCATTTTCTGCTTGCCCTTGGCGCTTTATTGTTGTCCCACTAACCTCATCTGGGAATTCTAAAGGATCAATAAGTTATGTTTAAAAATTAACATATTGTAATGACAACTCATTATTTTAAAAATACAGGCCAAAGTTCATGTAGCATTCATGAATGAAACTAATTTACATACACATTTCTGGTATAACATTTAATTGTGTAGAAAGTAAATATGGAGCCATGTTTAATAAACTACTTTAAATAATCAGTCAATTTTGTTTTGTTAAAGTAGTGGCTTAAAGCAGTATCCCAGTAATTATATGAATAATGTGTAGTTAATTCTCATGATTATGCATTCTTCTCAGGGATATTTTCTAATGGACAGCTGGTAAACTCATGCAGTTGTGCTGCTCATGTATCATTCATTCATTCTTAGGATTTAGAGCTTTATTTAAAAATATCTTGTAGCCTCTTAACTCAGTTTTGGAAATCAATCAAGTACAACTTTTATTAGATGCTCATTGGTTAGATTTACCGATTCACTCAACGTATTCATTTTAGGAAACTAAATTAAATTGTATTTGGTCTTTGTCAGAGAAAATTTTCAAGTCTGAGTACTTTAATCTGAACCACACAGATCAGGAGAAAATTGACAACTCTAAAAATTACCTTCTCATTTAAAATTCCTGAACATATCAGGTTTTTTACCATGATTTCACCTGGAATGCCTTAAAAAGTGGACAGAACTATAAGATGGTCTTGAAGGTCACAAAAATGGAGACTGTTGTGGAGAGTGCCACAGTGAGGGAGAGGTGACAGTGCTGTCACACAACAGGCACTCCTTCCACTTATCTTCAGTTTTCTTACAGGAAGAAAGTGAAAACATAGCCTCTCTTAGATTTTACAAAATAAAAAGATGTATGAAGTAGCATCCCCTGTCACTGTCTCACCATTTCAAGAGTCTTCTAGTGACAAATTGCTCTTGTATGAAGAATGTCCATCGCAACTGAGGGGAAGCTGTTGATCCTCTCTCCCTGTCTAGTTTATTTTTGATGATGTTTCCCAAACCTCTCCTGGACTTTAGGGCAACAGGATTATATATAGCATCTCTCCCTACCACTGCCAGAACCATGTTCAGCATTAACACAGAGAACGTCAGCACAGAGCAATCTCCTTGAGTCTTTGATGCTAATTATATCATTTTATTTTTTTGGATTTCCATTTTATTAGTTCATCATGGGGTAGAGCTTTACACTTTTCATCTTTAAAGTAAAAATTGTAACATCAACTTCAAATCATTACATGAATTATATGTAGTAACAAATTATTCAATAAAATAATTCACAAAATAGACAATAAACAGATTTTCTGGAGATGATAGAAGGCACAGTGGAGAGAATAATTCATGTAGGAATAACAGAAAGCATTGTTTAAGGAGCACAACAATTTGGGTTTTTTAAATCAGATTGCTTTTGAATGGGGATTTCTTTCTGGTAACTACCATGTTTAAACATTCAGAATGTGATAAAATAGATGAACTGTTTCTAGACATTTGTCATAAAATTAATTGTAGGGTGATTTAACGATATCTCTTAAAATGTACTTAGGACTGTTAACTCATCTAAAAGGAAAGTGGTACCATGAAATTATCTTATTATTAGAACAAAATACATCAAAAATAAGCGAAATATAATGTAACAATATGTTACAGTTGTAAACACTTTTGCCAGAGGCTACTAACATTAAAAGAGGGAAGAGAATAAGAGAAAGAAGAAAAAAAGAGGGAAAAAAGGCAACAGGGTTCAAGGGAACATCCAAGAAGAAATTCGGTGGAAAATATATTGGTTTTTTTCTACTTGTTATTTTCATAAAATATATCTTTTGTATTGTTAAGCTAAGTGCATTGTTCTATTTGAATTCCACACAAAACTTCTTGACAGATACCTTCACTGACAAGTCAAGAAGTGTTATCCAAATATCCCCAAATTCACTAAAGACTTTTCACTTACCTTATTACATGTATGTCTTCATACCTCTGAACTTTTTCCTGATTTGGCTTCACCATGAAGTTGCCATGAAAATTTATCACATATATTGCTCTTCCTCCAGTTCCAGTCTTTATTATAAATGTGAAAATCCACTGAGCTGTATGGGTCCTTTTTGATTTTTGGATGAAAGGTTTAGTGAGAAACCATGGACTCTGCAAATCCACATGCAGTACATCGATTTCACTTTACAGTTTATAATATTTGACTTAGCAGGACTGGTTTATACAAGGTAAGATCAATGTGATATAGTGTCAAATGGTATGGTCATAAGAATTGTTTGATTAGACTAATTGATTCAGGCCTCTCGAGTGTTTAAATTTAAATAATTGTTTAAGAAGAAAACCAGAACTTTTCAGCTACTGAAATTATCTTAAAACTACATCTTTTACATCTTCTTTCACAAAGCCAACTGGAAGTTACTTATAGAGTTCAAGTCTTTGTATAGCAGAATGCTAGTGAAACATAAAAAGGTCTCCCTATTACATAACAAATGCACATTAAATCAAATATATATTGAGATTTTTAGGCAAGAATACATGCATAAAAAAACAAAGTGAAGTAAAATGGATGCAAGTTATTATCCAAAGAATGAAAAGCAAGTAAGAATGTAAAATACAAGTCTTGTCACTTACTGGTGAATTTTTCTTAGGATATAATTCACCTGAAATGTTTTCTTCCTATGTAGTATGATTTATCATGTCTGAGTATTTCAAAAATTAAACTTAAAATGTTACTGGTATATCTGATATATCAGTAATATATTTATATGGCATTTATATCCTTCTTTGCTTACTAAGTTATGAGTTTTTGGAGAGTAAGATGTGAGATCTTCAACATGGTGCTAATCCATCAAATCTTTGTGTTCAATATTTAGTACACATTTTGACCAAAATTAAGTATGATTCTTTTACAATGAGTCTAATGTGTTTCTAAAAGAGGAAAAAGAGACACAATCAGGGAGATGACCACTCATTTTAGCTTTGTTAAAGTATAACAGAAAAAATGGAAAAGCATACTGTGCTGACCAAATCTTCCTCTGTCAGTGTAAAGTGTGTGAATCAAGCCCAGCTCACTCCAATGTGGAATTAAAAATGTCATATTTTCAGAGTTTTTCTGCACAGTGAAATGGATATTTTATGGTGAAAATACTTATATATGTTCAAATAATAGAAAATAGATTTCTAAATTCCTTCTCTTTTAAAATAAGTTTTAAAACTGGCTATTTTATGGTGAAAATACCCATATATGTTCAAATAATAGAAAGTGGACTTCTGAATTACTTTCCTTTTAAAATGTTTCAAAATTGGCTTCTGCCATAAACTCTAGTTAAGGTACCACATTTCTACCTCAGTAGATCCCAGCTTATGAGTAGACTATCACAGCACACGATATCATCAAACGAAACACACTTGGGAATGTGTGATATTGGAGTTGGAGGCAAGCGGAGGGAGAGGGGAGAGAATATGAGTCTTATGGTGAATATTAGAATCAAGATCTTCATGACAAAGACACAAAAAGCTAACAGTTTTCATACGCATTACTATCTACTGAAACAAATATCAAAGCTTTATTTGGCACATTTTTGGCAGCATTTCTGCATCCACTATCTCTAATGTTTAGAGGGCACAGCCCTATTAAAATGCCGCAAGATGTTTCCACAGCACTAGGACGGAGCTTAAGTAGGTTTGGAGTGTGAGTGAGAAAGATGTTGTCAGACAAGAAAAAAAAATGGAGAATTTACTTTCCGTGCATTTATCAAGGAATTAAAAATAGAACAACATTTGTCTTAAAATTCACACTTGTTTTTTTTGGTTCCTTTCTAGTTTCTTATTTGGTATAATGTCATTTAAAATATCTGATTTTTGCTCATGGTAATACATAATATTAAGTAAACTAGATAAAATTCTAATATACTGTAACTAATATCTTTCAAATTATATTATTTTTAATACAATTACTTATTGTATGATTTTAATATAATTAGTTTTACAGTATTTACTTCTGGCAAATGAGATAAATGAAGAATTTTCACAGTATCATTAATTAACATTACTTGATTAACATTAACTTTTGTTAGTCGCCGTTGAGTAGCATTTACAACTTAATATGTGCACAACTTTTATCATTCATTAAGTATCTATTTCATAGTTTTTTCAAGATCTAAATGTTTAATGCTCTACACAGGAAACAGTAATCTATATCAATGTCCTTTGGGACATCCTTGTAATTCTAATATTTATTGAAAATTTAATCTGTACTAATTTTCTGTAGAATACTGAAGAATAAAGAAAAAACCTTTATATGTGTTTTAGTATAACTGTGTTTTACTTGATTTTCTGAACATTTGTAGTTTTATCTTATTTTTGTTGACAAATGAAAATTATATGGAATTATTATATAAAGCTAGTATTTTGATATATGCTACAAAATAATTTAAGAATGAAACAATAAGAGGAAAACAAAGATAGACAGACAGATAGATATAAGCAAATAATTTGTTTTTGAAGAAAGACACAAAAGGTGAAGAGAGGAAGGGAATTGTGAGCTTCTGTGCTCATGTCGGCCTGCTGTTGGATGCAGCCTGGGGCTGGTGTTGGCAGCAAACTCACATTTCCAGCACTGATGGACTCAAATCCCCCTCCCCTTCCACATGCCTTCATGTCTGAGATCAGAAAGTTTGATCAAAGGTCTGGTGTTACTAGAAATATCCACAATAACTGATTAGCAGTATTCCCAAGGCCAAAAACAAAACAAAATAGAACTCATCATGGCAGGCCTAAATAAATCACAAGTAAGAAAAAATATCCAGTGGAATAACTTGGTATACAATTGGTCAGTGAATCCCTCAAAGTGAAACTTTTTCTGCTATAATATCAGAAATTGAAACTTTTCAATAATTCTTTTTACTCAGAACTATTTCATAGTATTCCACCAATCTGATCAATAAAAATAAACTATGCATTGCCAATGTACAGACTACTACTACACATGCGTAAATAGCTGGGTTTGCATCCATTTCAACAAAAAGTACTTCTTTTAGTTATGGAATTTGATTTTATCTCTCCTTTAAGCTAAATTAGCCTGTAAAAATCTTATGTATGCTGGCAGAAGATGCAAGAAGTCTAGGCAAAAGAAATATTTCATTATTATGCCACAGAAATCAACATGACTATCAGCATATTTATCCCTTAGTTTCAACTGGATCAGATGTTATAGATTAGATTAATACTATATATGCATGGAATTTCTGGTACAATTCAGCAAAGCTAACCCTGGTAAATCTATCTCATTTCCAATATAGTACGGAGGCCTATATTTTATGTAGGATTGGTGGCAGCCCATGATATTGACGTAATTATCACATAACCAGCTGCAAGGACAGCTTTTTCCTGGGTACAGAGGAGTTATCCCCCTTTTCACGGTTCATAAGGGCCACTGTGTACAACTTGTCCCAAATCCACACTCTGTAAGGTCACCTCCATAGCTTGAAGTGGGCCATAATGAAAGCATTACACCAAGAAAAGCAGTAACCATTAAATATTACAAGTTTCTTTTCTTCCCAGAGAATTGGTAAACATTTACCAGCATAATACTCTACCGCTTTACATACTATTACTTTTTTTGAGCATGATAGTTCAAGGGATTGTATATGGTGCATAATAGGCACCAATTCTAACCAAATTTTCTAAAGTATTGGTGTGTATGCAGGTGCACATATTTATGTGTGTGAAGGGGGAAAATTGCAGTGAGGATAAGAAAAGGGCAATCCATAGGCCGACAACAACAACAAAAAAAGACTTTGAAAGTGGAAATCTGGAAAGAAATAAGCTGTTATGAAAGTTAAGAAAAATAAAAATTCTATGTTTTCAAAATAGACATTAAAGCACTCAAACAGACCAAATTAAAAAAGACAAATCTATGAGTATCATGGTTGCAAACTTCACTATACCTTAGGAATAAAACTTCTGTCATCGTTAACCCAAGAACAGACTTTTAGAGGGGATTTTAACCATCAATGTGATTTAAATTCCAAAAACTATAAAGCAACTTGTCTGTTTATCCACAAATTAGTTCTGGATAAACCAGCTAGTCTGAAGAACTAAAGTCATTTAGATATCATTCTTTCCATTTCTCCAATATTCTATCAGTGGATCACCCTACTTCATTTCAAGTCCTTGTCAAACCACTTGGAACCTTTTTTTTTTTTTTTTTGAGACAGCGTGTCACTTTGTGGTTCAGGCTGGTCCTGAGCTCAGCCTCCAACTCACATTACAGCAATCCTCCTGCCTCTACCTCCTGAGTGCTGGGATTACAGGCGTGAGCCACCACACCCAGCACTGTGGTATGTGGTACTGATTTCTGCTGGGGTGAGTCTCCACACCCAGTATTGTTATGTGGTTACCGGGGATCTAATCTGGGTCCTTGCACTTGCAAGAAAGGCGCTGGAACCACTGAGCTATATTCCCGGCCCACCACTACATCTTAACTGTTTCTGTCCTTCTACAGTAGAATTTGGGTAAAGAGTCTATCATCTTCATTAAGTCATGGTTCAGAATGCACTGAATAAAGGATATGATTTTTATTTTATTTGGTTAATCTATTTGGAAGCAGTTTGAACCTCAGTAACTACTTAGAAATTGTATTTAAAAGCTTTCTGCTTTACAAAGAAGAATGCAATGTGACAGTGCACGGTAATAGCAACACAAGTGTATTGTACTTAACTCAGGACTCTCAGCCCCAAAGCCAGCTCCCTTTTACGATGCATATCTTGGAAGACTAACTTGAGTTTCTGAGATCCTGGTTCCATGAGTATGTAGAAAGCAGCTTGCTGGTTTCTATTTTGAAAACCAATATTATCTCAATTTATGAGTAGTTTAGGAAAATAAATTCTCAAGAGTGACCTGATTCACTATCTTGGATGAATGTGAATTCTCATAACTTCCACAATAAGTCACCAAGGAGAAGAAAATTGTCATCTATTGGTTTTGGTTTTTGAACAAGGTGAGCCCCCCCCATCACATCTGAATTGCTTAGACTGCTTTAATAAATCTAAACTGGATGTTTCAATACAGAAAGCATATAATTGTTTAATATATGCAAGGCATATCTTTAATGGTGTGTAAAAAGGCGCTAAACATCTCCTTGGGAATTCTTAAAACATTTATCTTTCAGGCAGTTATTTAGTTTCGCAAGTCTTTGTTGTTTAACTAGCTGGAGAAAATAGGTCAGCTAATGTTATATTAATCAGTAAATTAATATTTTAATTTTATTTTCTTTCTAGTTAAAATGCTTGCAGCTTTTTCTCCACTCCAGCCCACTTCAGCAGTAGTGCTAAGCAGTGTCATTATCATATTGTACCTTCTGGATGTGAAATAAAAGGGTCCAGTGATAACTCACATCTTAGGAGAGTAGGAAGTTTATTGTGCCACTTACATATCTACACGACACTCCTAGCTTCTGAGGAACAAAGTGTGCTGAATGTGGTCACCAGACTCTCTAAGCTGTAGTTTGCTATTCACATTTTAAAATCATCCCTTTCCAATCTGAGCAGATAATAAGTCATGCTTAGTAAAAATTCTGTCTTTAGGGGAAAAGTCTTACTAAAATTATCAGAACAATGCAAATGCAGATTTCAGATCCAATTTTCTAGTTTCTGACATCAGCTGACAATACAAGGAATGCTTGGTGGCCTATTCCTCACAGGGGGATACAATTTGCAAATTGTATAATAGAAATCAAATATACGGTGAAGATTCTTATATAAACTTCTCAAACAAAAACCTCAAAACTCTATTTCTCTCATTCTATTTAGAACATATTAAAGAATTATACTAGGAGGCGGGTAATTTTGTGTGATGTTTCTTGGGTGATATTTTCTCTTCCTGAAAATTACTATGAATCTCATTGCTTTTCTAGTAGCCACATCTGACAAGACTAATGGAGAGATTGGCTATGATCCCCCAGAAGAGGTTGGTTGAAAGCAGCGATGGAGAATGACTGAGGTAGTGTGCTTAGTGTCTCTAGCATCCTGCCTGTGCAAGGTGCAAGTGCTCATTCAAAGTTGTTCAGCTGCACTGTAATCAGCTGATGTTTGGCAGAAAGGGATATCAATATAATTTTCTGGTGCTGAAAAATACACACATATTAAATCATATAATAGAAGTGAAATAAAAATTGAGAGCATATCCAAGATATATAGATATAGATATAGATATAGAGATAGAGATAGAGATAGAGATATAGAGATATGAAAACAGCTTAGGATTGATACTTTTTCATTTGACAGTTTATTTTCATTGACCTATGATATTTTAGTTCTTGATACATGGTTTGATAAAACTGTTGACATTAACTGCAGAATAATTTAATTGGAGGAAACTCACTTTAATTAGAAAAATATCCACTCAAATAGATTAAGTTGGCATCCGATGCACTGTTTTTACTTGTCCATTTCTGTTTTGTGCTTCTTTACTCTGCATAAGGAAGAAAAATTCCATTTTTCCAATGTAAAACAATTCACATATGGGCCGGGGAGTTAGCTCAGTGGTTCCGGCGCCTGTCTTGCAAGTGCAAGGACCTGGGTTTGATCCCTGGTAACCACATATAATACTGGGCATGGAGATTCACCCCAGCAGCAATCAGTACCACATACCACAGTGCCGGGCGTGGTGGCTCACGCCTGTAATCCCAGAACTCGAGAGGCAGAGGCAGGAGGATTGCTGTGATGTGAGTTAGAGGCTGAGCTGAGGGCCAGCCTGAACTACACAGCAAGACCCTGTCTCAAAAAAAAAAAAAAAATTCACACATTCTTCTCTAAGAAATATTAAATTTTATAATCTAGGGTGATATATATTCAGTTATCCTACATAGCCATGTTATTCAGTCATGATATCATTATTGTTATCATTTACATTACTACGATAGGTAAATATTAGAAATTGTATATAAGATGCTGAATATTTAGAACTCATATTAAGGAATTGGTATTTATTTAGTCTTATTAAATTTTCCAACACATCTTCATTTGATGTGAAAATTTTGAATAAAAATAAAAAATAAATGCAGATACATAAAAGTAAGGATTATTTTTAAAAATAAGAAAATATTAATATACATAATTCAAAAAGTAGCTCAGAATCAGAATGGAAAAAGCAATCTAACTCATGGATCATAAACTCTGACCTTTCCGCTAGACATTTGATGTGCATAGTAATAACAGAAGGCCTAATATTTATTGATTAATCATTGATTTGTTACTCTAGCACTTATTATATTCTTCTTTTCCTACTTGGAGTGTTTTACCTATTCAATCATTTAATTTTCACAATCCTATTGATTCAGTGGTGTATATTATCCCATTATACAAATGAATGAACTAAAAGAAATGGGTTAAACAGCCTGTGTAATGTCTAAATTAGAGGATTGCTTTTCTAGGATTAGCATCAAGGGCTAATTCTTAGCCTATGTGCTTTAATTGTGAGGCTCCTACGTTGGGGGGAGGAAGACCTGAGTGTGTCCCCCAGAGCAGACTGAGCTGTGTTCATAGCTCTGTCCTATTTGTAAACTATTATTTTGAGAGAAGCCCTTGCTATGTTACCCATGATGCATTTGGTATTGAAGTCCTCCTGTCTTTCACTTCCAAGTAGCTGGCATTACAGGCATGTACCAGCATGCCTGTCTAGATATTTTAAAAATATACAGCCAGTCAATAAAATAATGAAGAAATAGAATAGATATTTATTTTAAAATCTATTGGCTTATTCACAAATTATTACAATTCTCTTCCTCACATTTCCCAGACTATCTCTGCAAAATATTTCCATTTTCTCATCAATGGCCCATCTCAAGTGTGATAAAAGAGCAGGTCACATGAGCTCTTGGACCAGCCCTTTGGGGGATCTGCCTAGATAGTACCTGAGAATTGAATCAGGTGAGAGAAAATTATTGGAAGTTCTTATACATAGATATTCAAAAAAGTTTGGAGAGTTTAAAAACTTCATGGAAACAGTGACAAGTAAAATGTGTATTGGAGAAAAAACAACATATTACAATTTACATAAATGAAGCCACAATGAGAAATAAGGCCCAAACTCACTTTAGCTCATAATACTTTAAAAATGATGCTTAAATTGTGGCACATATGGTAAAATAATAGTGCAGAGTAATAGGGTGTTTATCTAGTCTTGATCTTGAGAAGTATTTCTTAAAACAATCATAGAGAAGTTTTTATTTGAGACAAACAAAAACCACAGATAGAATATTGAATGAAAATATTTTTAAATGCATGTCTGGGGTGATAAAATAAGTATTACTTTTTATCTTTATTGATACATTAAATATGCACATCATGATTGCACTCCATAATGGGGATTTGTACCAGTATAAGACACAACTTAATTCTCATTTTTTCCCATAGCCCTACCCACCCTACTGCCCCCCCATATACATAAAATTTGTTTCCTTACTTTTTTGTTACAATCTCAACATTTTCCCCCTTCACCCTATTTTACATTGAGCATTTTCTATTTCACAATATATAACATACAATGCTAGGACTCATTTACATCTTTATTTTCTCATACCAAAGAAAAGATGTGATATGTACCTATCTGTGCCCTATTACTTTTACAGATAGATACAAGAGCATGCAGTGAAGTATTAGGGTCAAATAGAACTGCTAATCCTAGCTTTTTGAAGGAATCTCCACAATGACCTCCAGTATGGTTGCACAAATCTATATTCTCACTTACGACAGAGAAGTGTTCCATTCTCCCCACAGCTCCACTAGTTGGTTGATTTCTTGACAGCAGCCATTCTTTCTGGAGAGAGTTGAAATCTCAGTTTTGGTCTGCATCTCTTGAATGACCAGTGTTGTTGAATATTTTTCATGTTTATTTGCAAGTTCTATTTCTTCATCTGAAAAATGTCTGTTCATTTCATTCTTCAATAGAGTTTTTAAATTTGAGGGGTCTGATTTTGTTAAGTTCTTCACATCTCCTAGATAGTAGATCTTTGTCTGAAACAAAATTTTCCCCACATTTTAGGTTTTCCTTACACTCTGTTGGTGGGTTCCCTTGCACAGAAGCTTGGTGGTTTCACCAAAGAGCTTTCTCCAAAGTTCTTGTACAGAGCTTTTATTAAGATGAAATCACAGTTATTGATTGCATGTGCTAGTATTCTTGTTGCTGAGATTTTCTTCATCAGATAACTTATCTCCAAGCAAGGTTAGTGTTTGTTTTAATATTTAGGTCTGTTATCTTGAGGCCATACTCATAAATGAAATAAACAGGACACCAATGTGTGAATACCATATCATTTTTCTAATGTGAGAAACTGAAGCTATAAATGAAATAAAAAATGTATGATAGATATTGTGAAATAGGAAGAAAATTGTCAAAGGGAAAACGAAACTAAGAGAGGAGAAGGAGAAATTAAAGAAGGGAAAGAAAAAACTTGATAGTAAAAAGGAAAAAGAGAAACAAAACTTGATGTACATAGGGAGAAGCAGGAGGAAGGGAGAAAATAAGTTAAGATATATCAAAATGCTTGTGTGTTGACTTAAAATGTTATCTTAAATGTCATGTGCTCAAGATGCATTTTTCTGTCATCCAAGCTAAAGATAAGCCTCCTGGAGGCTCAGTGTATACATCAGGATGGAGCAAAGCACCCAGCGTATGGTTAAGTGCTTCACAACTATTGACTGCATACGTACTTGTGTTCTTCCTCTTCTTGCATCTACATTTAAAGTTACATGGGTGGTCTTGTGTCTCCCTTTCTCAGCCTTTCTCCAAATAACCAACCTTAACATAAGGAAAATATATCTTGATAATTGGTTATAATTTTCTTAGTTAATAATCCAAACCCTATTTTCCCCTCCAGACCACTATTACTGCACATACACATAATTGTCCCTCAGGATTTCTGAAGCAGGTATTCATGAATTATCTTTTTCTTAGTTTAGTTTTTCTCATCTACCAAGTACTCACATTTTTAAAATTGTCCCTTAAAAAGCAGCCTATCCATTTGGCAGCTAGAGTCTGAAGGCTCCTTAGAGAACTGAGAAGGAAATGGAAAGATGATTCATGAGCCAAGAAGGAAGATTGTGAGCATGGCCATGTGGGCTGAGGATGCCAGAGAGATGTCTACTTGACACCTGCCTGGAGGAAGTCAAGTGTAGCTTCACTCTAAACAGTGAAATGAGGCCGATCCAGAGAGGTACACATTTCTGGAAGTTCAGAGGATAGTTATAGGGCTGGGAGAGTGTGTCAGCATCGTTGATATAAGACAGCTGCCTACTTGACACAATTACTTATCTGATGCATTGATAATCAGATAGGATTAGCATATGACACACAGAGAAAAGTACATTATGCCTAGGAGGACAAAGTCAAAGGCCAAAAAAGCACAGTGTTTGACAGTGCAGAGAGACTGCCTTGTAGTCTGAGAGTTTAAACAGTATGGCATACTATGTTCATTGGCACTTGTGCTTGGAAACGTGAGCTTTACAGTCCCAAGTGCCCCTACGAAGCAACAGTGGAAACTGACTTCTTAAGGTCAACCACCAGTCAAGAGTTCAACTCAGCCTCTTGGTCTCCCTAAGGTGCATTTGGGTAAAAAGGACACATGATTCTCAATTCTATGTTGACTTTTTCGATCTGATTGAGGCTATTCTGGGCAGGTCATTGTGATGCCACTATGATAAAGCATATTGCTTACTATATTTGAAATCAAAGCAAAATGAAACTTAGAAGGAACCAAAAAATAAGTTCCATCTATCTCATACAATCTGAGATTACTACTTTTCAGATTGCTATGTAATATTACTTGTTAATATACAGTGAGACACATAGACAGGTAATTTAAAATAGCGTGCAAAGACTCTGACAGGAAAGGCATTCAGTCTGTGTAAGACTAGGAGCTCTGAATGATCTAAAAATATTTTGGAAACTGTATTTTGATATGATAATTTTTGTTCTTAGACAAGAAAGTCACTGTTGTGATTGTCATTTTAAAAAATAATATTTATAAAACCTGATACTAAGAACTCCTATTGCTCCCAACATAATATCCTTGTACTCTCATTTGTGGTTCCAAAAAGTGTTTGATTCACTAAGGTTGAATGTCAGGTAATTTCATTTAATGCTCACTTTAAAAGAGAAAAGAGGGGAGAAAGATTTAAAGGAAAAGTGGAGTGTGTGACCTTAGAAATGTATTTATAAGGCCTGACTGCAGCAGCCAAAAATAATATCCATTGAACCTAGTGAATAATTTAAGGCCAATGAGCTAACAGTGATCTTTGCAATGGGATATTAATACGTAAATATTTTAGTTAGCTTTTTCACACCCTGCATAAAAATGCTTATATTTTATCTACAGTATCACTCTAGATGAAGTTTCTGAGAGATTTTGTGTCCTCACTGAAATTTTTTATACATATTCACACATTATAATTAAATGATTTTATATTCAAGAAAAATGATTATATTTCCTAAAATATGCAGTGATGATTCCTAAGGCCATGCTGCATTTTACACATCGGGACATTGCTGTCACAGAATTTGGTTCCTTTAGCCATGTCTATTTGCTGTGGATATTGTGATTTTTTTAAATAATAGAATCACTTGGAGTTTTTTTAAAAACAACTTAGCCTTGAGGAGTATTAACAAAGATGATCAAAAGATCTAAATAATTTTACCTTGCAAAAATATAGTTGCTAATTTCAAGTTCACAGTATACATAGATAAATTACACTCACATATTAACAAACATTGACTTTTAACCCCAATTTCTCCAATGTGGACACAGTGAGCAATGGCTCTGCTTTTCAGGCAAATGATTGGATTAAGACATTTACTTGCCTCTGTGTTTAGGTAGGGATATTTGGCTGCGAGTTCACAATGAATCTCTCTCACTTCACAGTAGAGCAAAGAGATCTCTAAAGGAAAGTCATGGGGTAAACCTAGAGATCTGCCCTGCTAGGCCACAAGTGGACCATTCCTTCTATCTCTTCCAATATACCTCTCTCATATTAGACATAAAAATGGGTAAATGTAAGGCTTTCGGGATATAATTGTGAATGAATAAATTCTGAAGATGATCAAATACTCCCTCAAATATAGTAAGTAACCATGATTTTGAAAACACACAACTGTACTTTAATGAATGTTTTAAAACAATGTGATGAATTTGAGTGACAATCTAGGATTCTGTTTTGTAGAGATTTTTATATTTTTTCTATAGAGTACAAATTTTTGTAATCCAAAAACTTGAAGTTTACAGAAAACACAATTGTCTTTATTTAAACCCATAATGACTAAATTTAAGACTATGCAATCTTAAGTAGATGAAAATGCTTCAATCATTTTAGAGTTTTCTCAATTAAATATATTTTTCCATGTCCTTCTAAATTCTTCCTAACACAGAATTTGGGAAGTAGTGCCGAAGGCACTGTGGGAGCTATTGGCAATAGCTATCTGGTATCCCAACATAATTAGATTTTTAGAGGTCACCCTCTCCTCCTCAGACCCTCAACCAGCCTCCCAGTCACTACATATATCTCTTGCTTTTCCTGAACCACAGAGCATCCTTTGCTGTTCTGCAGTACTATCTTTCCATCCCCTGTGACTGGGTGTGCTGTGGTCATCAGTTTTGTAGCTATTGTGCATGTGGAGTCTGTGTTCCACCAACAGCACAACTTGTTATCTCTTTAGCCTTGTTGTGGAAGTGAAGGAACAAATTTCATTTCTTTTAGGATCCCAAACAGCTCTCTTCTCTGAACACTGGAGAGGAGGTCAGATTAAAAGCCCTTTTGGAAACCCCCACCCCCAGAGTGTAAGTTTTATTCTTCCCTTCAAACAGTCCTTTCATTTCCAACATGAAAACATTTACCTCTTTCTGGGGTTAGTTCAGTTTGCTATCTACTCTAGTTTCACTCTCTTTTTATATCTTTCAGGCCTTAACCTTTTGAAACTCAACAAACTAAGCTCCTGTAAATCAAAGCATTTCTTCTTAAAACTATTGTAACTTTCTTGAGTGTGAGAGATTGTTTTTTAATCCAAAATAAAATGATTTGACTTCTAACTTCTCTCTCGATTTCTAGTGCTCCAGCTTTCTCCTTTGGCAATGCAGTCTGCTGATTCACCAGAGCCTTCCGTGATAACCACAACCTTCACTTCAGCTTTGCGCAATTTGGAGAAAGGCGTCACCACCAGGTGGATGCAGGGACAACCACACCGTGTCCACATTGATGAAATAGATGCCATGCAGTACTGGGGAGGCCTGGTCCTCCATGCACAATGTGTGGAAAAGGGACACTATTGTGTATTGGTAGAGAGGATATTTATCTAACTCTTCTTATTGCCCCCAATATTAAAAAAAAAGCTTTCTGGTTTAGTTTGTTCAAATTTAGTAAAATCTTCTGCCAATACTTACTAGAAAAGACAAAACTTTGTTCCATGAGGTTTTTAGTGTGTGTGGCATTAATACCTGGAATATGTACACCATTAAGAATGCCTCTACTATGATTAAGTGACAAATTCTGAAGGTCAGATGCAAGAAATACGGATAACTTAGAATAAAGTCATATGCTTCACTGTATCACAAATTTCCACCTACTTTTCAAATATATAGTTTTTTAAAAGTGGAACAAAGAATATGATCTTTGAGAATGTGCTATTAGAACAAATACTGAAACCTATATATAGTTCAAAATAGATCAAAACAATTTATATATGATTTTCTTTTATTGATTATCAATCCACCTTATTTGCCCAGTCCTGACTAAGATCAAAATCACTCTGCAAAAATGACTGCAAACCTGATGAAGTAGTAGACATAGCACTGTGCTGCTCTGAAAGTATATTTTAAAAAGTGAGAGTAAATCAATAATAATTACACAAACCAAAATGTATTATCTTTTCTGATTAAAAGTGTAATTGTAAGAAATGTATGTAGATAGAATGTATTAGAAGAATGAAATACTTTATTATAAGCTACATTTGTCAAAATTACATTATGATATTCTTCAAGAGCCTTTTCTATGTTTCTGATAAGTGACAGAAGGTCTGTAAAATAAAGCAGAAGATAAAAGCTAAATATGAAAGAGAAAATTGAAGTTATTTTGTGATTGTGCCACAAACCTTGCTCACCATTAGTGGATAAAATATGTAAGCAAGGCATTAATTATAGAATATAAATAAAGACCCATCAGCGTGTGCATCTGCAGAAGACACATTAAATAACTCAAGACAGTGGATTAGTATCGTGTAGCCTCCCTGAAAATTTCTAAAGCATCTATTTCTACATCCTTACTGGCATTGATTGCAATCAGTTGAATCAGTAGTTTATGTTCATTTCCTTTCATTTGCTATTATTTTACACAGGGGAATATTTGCATTTGCATTGTATTCCTGACATAAGTAAAACTCATTTTGAAATTCATACCTGCTTAATATACCAGTTTACTTGTATGCTGCTACTACCCCTGATAAGTCATCACTTCCTTTTTAATATTGACTGTAAGAATCTTGCTTTACCTGTAATTCTACATTATTTAAAAAATATCCTTAGTTAAGAGAATAAAAGTGAAACCTGGCAGCTAAGAGAATTATATTTTTCTTACCTAAATATTAATCTCAGATGGACATAAAAAGATCTAGAGAAACTGTACATTAGAAGTACATTATGGAATTCATTAAAAACCATTTAGTGAAACAGTCTGAATCTCAAACACAAAACCACCCAATAATTCTAGTGTGACTGCCTGACCTAATGTAATGTTGTGGATGAGCCTGGGGCTGGGAGGAAGTGTCTGCACCACATGTGGCACGAGAGAAAAGGCCCTGAGCTTCCCCTGTACTCATTTAGTACCTACCAACCTGAGCAGCATAGGTGTTCGTTCTCTGTTTAACTGTCTTCTTAAATTATTTTATTCTGAATTTTATTTAGAGCTAACAGACTATCACTTTTTCCTACATGAAACACAAAAGATTTAAATGTTTGGTGACTAAGAGATATTCAGGTTTTTGGAATCAAATTTTTAAGTGTGAAATAGGCATTAAACAGCAAGGAGATGGAAAGGTTTCTGTGGTCTAAGGAAAGGTTGGTATTCTTTGTGTGTATATATTCTGTTAGTGAAAATAAAATATAATACACTCTAATTTACAACATAGCAACATTCATTGTCTTTTTTTAGTTCAGTTGGTTCATACAAAAATTATTTACCTCAGCCTTTTTCTTTTTTTCTTTTGTTTAATCTAGTGTCCAGGAGCCAGCAGATGACATAAACACTGTGTATCTAAAGTTTGGCTTAATGTAGTGGTACATGGGCGAACTTAATCTGTTCCACGATTCTAGGAAAGATGTCTGCAGTCATATGCGTAATGTAATGTCAATATCAGAAAGAGAACCAAAATTACATTGACTACTTCTGTCTACCAACCAAATTGTTCACCAACAGAAGCATTTATGAACCAAGATACTACTGTACTTTGTAATATTCATTTTTAATGTGCTTGTCTAATTCATCTTTTTAAAGAGTAACTTATCAGATAAACTAGCAAATCTTAAACATCTGAAAATTCTTCTGTCTAGTTTATAATCCCAGTTAAGAATTTCACCTTCATACAATGCTAGGACTCATTTACATCTTCATTTTCTCATACCAGAGAAAAGATACGATATGTATCTATCTGTGACCTATTTATTTCACTTATGAGGATATCCTCAAGATATGTCCATTTAAGTATGTTATATATTGTGAAATAGAAAATGCTCAATGTAAAATAAGGTGAAAGGGGACAATGTTGAGATTGTAACAAAAAAGTAAGGAAACAAATTTTATATACATGGGGGGGTGGTAGGGTGGGTGGGGCTATGGGAAAAAATGAGAATTAAGTTGTGTCTTATACTGGTACAAATCCCCATTATGGAGTGCAATCATG